>VONZ01000874.1:0-304462 GCA_012976165.1 Labeo catla | reverse complement strand
ATTCTTTGTTAATAGAATGTTTTTACTGTATTAACATCAGTGCGGTTTGATATGGACGGTGACGATAAGCGTGATCGTTCCCTTACAGGAAGTCGCTACAGGAAGCAGTAAAAGCCTCACCCTTCCACTGGCTGTTGGGGTCTGTGGCGAAGGTGTAGTAAATGGGACCCACGATCTCGTTCATGCCCTGAACGTAAGCGATGCCCGGGTTGAGTTTGGCGTAGATGAAGAGAATCCGCTCGACCACTTCCCAGTGCGCTTCGCAGCCGTTCGGTAACACCTCGTACTCGTTAGAGGGATACAGGTTTAACGCCTTCCCTGGAGAACTCACCTGAACGACAACGAAAACATCAAACACACACAGACGCGTCATCAACAGCACATCAACCAAAAACACACACACACACACACACACACACACACTCACGTTAGTGACGCCGCTGCGGTTCCGGTTCACCGTCTGGGCTTTGAGAGTCGTCTGCTCCACGCGTCTCCGTAACGTCTCGTACTCGTTCTGCGGGTCCAGAATCAGCTGGCAGGGGAAGTCGGTGGGTCGCTGGAAGAACGCCATGTCTGGGTACAACCGTCTGACGGCAGACACACAATATTCATCTCAAATCAACAAATGTGGAAGTGGAAGGTACACACTTTAAAAATGTGAAAATGAAAAACTCCAATCGTATTTTCTCCCTCAACTTCAGAAATAATTTTTTCCTCGGCTGGGATCGTTTACAACTGCAATTAAACTACATTTTGGAAGTTCAAAATCGGGGCACCATATCAGTCCATTATATGGAGAAAAATCCTGAAATGTTTTCCTCAAAAAACATAATTTCTTTACAAATGAAGAAAGAAAGACATGAACATCTTGGGTGACAAGGGGGTGAGTACATTATCTGTAATTGTTGTTCTGGAAGTGAACTTCTCCTTTAGGTGTCATTCAGCTACCTAAAAATGACAATTCCTTCATCATGCTGTTCTAAACCTGCATGAGTTTCTCTCTTCTATTGAACACAAAAGAAGATATTTTGAAGAATGATGGTGAATATGATGGTGAGTTGCTGCTTGACTTACATTACCAACATTTGGTAAACACATTCACATACAGGTTTGGAACAACAAATGATGAACTATCGCTTTAAATTGTTTCAAACTGAATCAAACTGAATGATGTGATTATCGTGTGGTGTGTCATCAGTCACCTGACGTCTTTATCGATCTGCAGCAGAACTTCATTGTCTTTAAAGTAGGTGTTCCACCGACTGTCCGGGTTTGGATTCAGAGGCTGAAGATGAGAGAACAACATCAAACCTCCAGTCTGAAACTCAGTACGAGCCCTTTCTTGAACTGCTCTTCAGTGTTTGGTTTGTCGTGATGTTCTTAGACTCACATGATCCTCCAGCGTCACGTCCTCTCGAGACACACCCAGGTTTGCCTTGGCGATCCCAGGCTGAATGATCATCTCTCGCAAAAACTGGGCGTACACATCCCTGACCAATCGCAAACAAGCACATTAGCATAATCGGCATCTGTGTGTCAGCATGTTTGTGCGATCGAGTGTGTGTGTGAGTGAGTGTGTAACCTCTGTTTTTTCAGGAACGTCTCCCATAACGCCTGATCTGGCGGCAGGTAATTCAGCAGGATCTGAGAAATACAGGAGAATATTTCTATCATTCTGATTCTTCATTTATTCACACATGAGACTCACTGCAGAGAAACTCAGATCAGACACTGACCTTCCAGCAGAGCGCACGGATGCCTCCTTCACACGGGATCCCTGCGAGACACGGATGAGACTGTGAACACGTCTGCACACACACACACACACACACACACACGAGAGACACGACTCAACCTACCGCTGAAGCAGAGCTCGCGCAAAGCCTTGAGATCGATCTCCTGCTCGCTCAGAGTCGCCTTAAACTCCTGGATCCTGAGGAACACGAGAGACCCGTCAGCGTCTGATCACACATCTCAGCTCAAAATCATACAAAGAAGAAAACATGTTCTGCACAAGAAATTAAAGCTATTTCTTATCATTTCAGTGATGTTTCTCATTCAAAAGCAACTGCAGAAAAATACAGTAAAAGTACAGAAATATCATGTTTTCAGATTCGGTCGTTCTCACTGAATCTAAACCGTGAAATAAACCCACACACTAACACTGAAGTGAGTTTAATAGCACTGCTTGTGTGTGAAAACCCTTTCATATTCATATCTGGAGCTTTGGGTCAAACACAAACTCTCTGTCCCAGAAACAGACGCAGAACTGACAATCAATACAACACTGTCACATGATCAAACCCTCCAATCACAAGACAGTCTGGATATGGATCGATACAAGCTTCCTGACAGTCTGATGATGAGACGAAGTCTTAAAGAGACAGATCAGACAAAATCAGCATCTGTCATCAGTGTCTCTCTCTATTCTGCAACATTGGACCCCGTTGACTTTCATTATACGAGCAAAGAACACGGAGACATTTCTCAAAATATCTTCTTTTGTGCTCCAAAGAAGAAAGTTTGTTTGAACCCAGCCTGAAACACCTCAGCTGATGATCTATTTGTCAACTTACATTTCAAAACCATGAATCACTTTTGTTTTAATGGACACAAAGTGGTCATTCTAAGAGACACAAGTGATCCATCACACACAAGCTCATTAACACGCTCATAACTAGCTGGTTAAAGCCTAACCTGGTGCCTGTAACTCACATCTGAACTTCGTCAGCTGTTTTAAAGGATTCTGTTGCTCATTTACAGGCGTTTCAGAAACACATGAGACTCAAAGCAGCTGATCAAACACAAGAAATGAAGCTCCTGGAGAGATTCTCAGTGAAACTGCTGAGTGAATCTGATATCAGCAAACCTCACCAGGATGATTATATTATATTATTATTATTATATTGTCCCATAAATGGTTCTCAATGCGACTCAATGGCATTAAGAGAATAAACATTCACAATATGATTTTCTGCTTTAGATCAGTGTGAATTATGAGATGTGCTACACAAATAAAAGCGGCTTGACTTGAATTTCTACATTGACCACAATAACAGCAACTTCTGCTCGTGTACTCTGATATGTAAACACTATGGTACATGAATGGAGTAATGATTCGGTCTCGTGGTAAATATCAAAGTACCACAGTATTACCGTATTGCATGACACACTCGATATCTGTCACGCGACTGATGTTTGATATGTAATCAGCTGAATGTTATCTCTCTCTCACACACACACACACACACACACACACACACACACACGCACACACACACACACACACACACACACACACACACAGAGAGAGAGTTGAGCGGTGTCATCACGCTTCAGTCGCGCGTCTACTGTAAACGAGCTCTTCTGCGCGTGTAGTTGATGTAAAGTGTGTGTGGTTGAATGAAAAAGCGCTTTTTGTTGCGTGTTCATTGTGTTTCTCACCTGTTTTTGTAGGAACTCGACATGTTTGACTGGCACAGTCACGCGCTGCCGGAAAAACAGCCCCGCCGGAAACACTGGCGCCCTCACATTAGTTCCGCCCAATGCACCGCAACAACATACACATTTACAGGATCATGGTCAGTGTTTGGAGTCATGTCACCTTTATTTATACAGATTGTGTCAAAGCAGCTTCACAGTGATAAACAGCAAGATATCGATGCAATCTTCAACTATAAAGCAAATCCAAATTCCGCTGTAAAGCTTCTGCAGCGAGAATGTTTGTTCCTGGAGGCCCCAACACTGCACATTTTGTATCTCTCCTTTGTCTGACACACCCATTTCAGGTCTTGAAGTCTACTAATAAGTTCATAATCTGAATCAGGTGTGTTTGATTAAGGAGATGCAGGCCCGTAGCCAGGGGGGGTTCGGGTGGTTCGAACGACCCACCCCATCCAGCCAAAGGTCCACAATTTATGTTCGTTTTTTTTTTTTTTAAATCAACAAGTGTTCTTTTAAATAACGAATTTTTAAAGCCATAAAAAGTACTAAATACTTTAATTAGTATAAGAAAAGTCTAAATTATAATTTCAAGAGGTCTTAAATTTGGAAAGACAAAAATCGCGTTATGGATACTCGTTTGAAGCGCGCGTTATCCGCTACAGATCGCAGTTCAAACAGCAGCGGAGCGTTTACTAGAGCAGAAGCGTTTACTCGCCAGCACTAAACAGCGCTGTGAGATCCAGAGTGAAGCGCTTGAATTCGGTGAAGAACACAATGACATGGCGATTTAAACAGATGAAACAGCGCTGACAAACAGGAGAAACACTGTGCGCAACCATAGTCAGAATCATTTAATATGGATTATTTTTACTGTAACACTGACTGCACTGGTATTGCGGCAGAATTGTGGAACATATCGAACTGTGCTATATTATTATGTAGACATGTATTAAATCTATTAAAGGAGTAATGGAATATAATTACAGTATTTTGTGATTAATAGAGTTTGTGCATTTATACTAAGACCACCGTTCTTCATACAAATACCTAGAAGCCATGTAGTTCATTTTTATATCATGGTGTTGAGGTGAATAATTATTTTTAATAATTTCATCATATAAAAATAAGCTTGTTACAATTTTTACAGATGTTACTGTTTTTGATCATGAACATCATCTGAGCTGTAAATCAGGATATCAGACATCTTATTCCATATTAATAATTCTATTTCTGCAGGTCTTTAAAAAAAGTAACAAAAAGCCTTAAATTTGATTTAAAAAAAACGCTGCATAAAATTCCTTTCTTGATATTTGTATTTTGAAAAGGAGGAAAGACTGCATAGGGCTCAGAGGTTGAAAGGGGCCCAGAATGGGGGCTCAGAAAACTCAGTGGAAGGGTGTAGCATGGGTCAAGGAAGAACACAGTATATTCTCACCAGGGGCAGTTCTAGAACCGATTTTTCAGACTGTCATCAACTTTTTTGTTTGTTCAATTTGCACAATGAACATGGGTTGGATCTCTTAATTTTGAGTTCTTAAAGTACACCAAATTAATGAATTTCACTTTAAAATGTATAAAATTTTCCCCCAAACCCCCCTAGAGGGACACACATCCACCCACCATCTATATATGCGTGAGTATAAAGAATGTGTTCATTTATTGAATTAAAATGTCATTCATTTAATTAACTAACTTATTGCTTTAGGTATTTGTGTATATTTACTGAACAAGGCGATATCTTGGTAAACAGTTTGACAACATTGTAGTAAATATTTTTGGTGAATACAAAAATCATGCTTACTAAGAAACCAGCAGACGTGATAATACAGCCCAAATTGGTGAATGAGTAGTTAACAAAATGAAGTATTTAACCTCATAATTAAATACAAAATGGGTGGGAACTGAAAAGGTCCACTTTTTGGAAAAAAAGAACCCCCCCTTCCGCTAGGCTGGCTACGGGCCTGAGATGTGGAAAACATGCAGTGTTGGGGGCCTCCAGGAACGAGGTTGGGAACCGCTGGTGTAATGACATGGAAAAACACTTAAACTGCTATTAATGACTATTAATGAAACACCCGAGAGCACCTGATGTCACGATTTTGAATGTATTTTGTATGTTTATTCGTTCATTCATGAATTATTAGTGTGCTACTTGCTATCATTTAGGGGAAACCCATTGTTCATATCTGATTATATCTGATCACAGAAGAAAACAGTGACGTCTGTGACATGTCAGATATAAACACATCAAACACATTAGTCAGCTGCCTCGCTGCCTCACTGCCCTTTCAGGCAATGGCTGTGTTCGAAATGGCATACTTGCTTACTGCATACTGCCTACTGTTGCAAGTATTATTGCAGAACAGGTTGTTTTTATTAGTGGCTGTTTCGTTAATATTGGTAGTATATTGTAAATATTATTATAATTTACATTTGAACCATTTTAATTTTTTTTAAAAATACTGTTATTACAAACAATATTATTTATTATGCTTTTTACGCTATTACTATTCGTAAAGTACATCATGGTCAAGATCTCCTCTATTATATAAAGTAACAAGTTTAATTTCACCAGAATATCTTTATTTACATAACCTATAGGATTGTGGGAAATCGAAGGCAGCGAAGGATACATCTATACTCTTTGCATCTATGCTGCCTTCAAAATTCGATCAGAAAAAGGTGCCTCCGGAGACACGAAGTGAAGCAGAATGAGTAGGGGTTCGATCTTCGACTGGCATGTGACCCGTCAGTGACTGGTGGCAGCTGGCAGACGAGGCTGAATCCAGCTTCTTATTCGCAGCTTCTTAATGACACTATCCGTTCCACCTTAAAAATGCGATGCTTCCGCCTTTCTTAGCTTCTTATTCACGCTCAAATACGAACCAAAAAGTATTGTTAAATGTAAATAACACTGAGATAAGAGCGAAAACAGGCTGTCAACATGAAATCTAATTACATTATTCGCAACCACTCTGGGTACCCTAGCAAACGCCTAGCAACACCTTAGCAACCACCCTGAGCAGTCTAGCAACCGCCTAGCAACACCTTAGCAACCACCCCAGGTACCCTAGCATCATGCTGGAATCATGCTAGAAACATGCTAGTAACATGCTAATCATGCTAGAAACATGCTAGCAACATGTTAATCATGCTAGAAACATGTTAGCAACTGGCTAATCATGCCAAAATCATTCTAGTAACATGTTAATCATGCTAGAAACATGCTAATAACATGTTAGTAACGTGTTAAACTTGCAAGCAGCATGCTAGTATCTTGCTAATCATGGTAACAACATGATAGTAACCATAACAATCACCCTGAGTACCCTAGCAACCACTTAACACCTTACCAACCACCTTGCCACCCTAGTAACCACATAGCAACACCCTAGCAAACACCATGAGTACCCTAGCAACCGCCTAGCAACACCTTAGCAACCACTCCGGGTACCCTAGCAACCGCCCTAGCAACCACCCTGAGTAACCTAGCAACCACATATCAACACCCTATCTATCTGTTTCTCTAATAGACTGTGTTGTCTTCAAAACATTTAGACTTTAATCTTTCAAACTATTTCAAAGTGAAAACAGTTAAAGTCAGTTCAACAGATGACATTTACATCTCAAATATAACACAAGGAACTAAATCAAAACAGCACAATATTAAACTTAAATCACATCTTTAATTATGGATGAAAATTGATATGTGAATTCAAGAGGAAACGTTGAAATTACATCATATGTTGGGTTATATTTGGAACATTATATATATATATATTGTTTAAGAATGAAACAAGTTTGCATACAATATTATGAAGTTGTCAACATATTTAAGAGAGAAGTCATCATGGGTTCATAAAAATATCTTTAAGAATATGGCAGTGTATAAATAAAAGTTTTATTTTTGTATTTATATATTAATAAGAGAACATTTATTTATTATATTACAGTCAGAAAATACACGGGCAGCTGTTTCTTATCAGAACATATAGAGATGAACGCATTAATTTTAAAGTGCGCTTCTTTAATCTTTTAATGTTGGACAAAAGCCATCGGACTCCATCTGTCTCCGTCCGATCACTCTGAACAGGAAGTGATCGTGTTTCGCGAACAGGTGACCCGGATGTGTCGCAGGTTGTGTTGACATCAGAGCGGCGGCGATCATCATCATCATCATCTTCAGATCATGTTCACATTTCTGCGGTTCTTGTGAGTCGAAGCGACGCGTCAGTCGTTGTGCGGGTGTCAGGTAAGAGACGGACACGCGCGCCGCTCGCGACAGCCGCTGTCAATCAGCGATCACCGGCGGTAAACTCACGCGCTTTATTTAGCAGGCTAACGGCTAGCCTCGCGCTAACACTCTTCACAAGATCAACATTCACACACAAACATCACGGAATCAGCAGAGCAGACACATCTACCGCCGCATTCACACTGATAAGGGTTCAGTGTGAATCAGAGAGAATCAAACACGAACATTTACATCACA
Source organism: Labeo catla (assembly GCA_012976165.1). NCBI lineage: Eukaryota > Metazoa > Chordata > Actinopteri > Cypriniformes > Cyprinidae > Labeo > Labeo catla. The sequence goes on along the minus strand of VONZ01000874.1, from coordinate 296,526 downwards.
GTTAATGTCAACAACAGCGCAGTCACAACAATAACAGATAATGACAGAGATGAACACAGTAGAATATCAGATGTGTGATGAGATTCAGACATTCTGAGTGTGTGTGACCCATGAAAGCTGTGTGTGTGTGTGTGTGTGTGTGTGTGTGTGTGTGTGTGTGTGTGTGTGTGTGTGTGTGTGTGTGTGTGGTTTCATCTCTCAGGTGGAGCAGCTTCTATTCCCAGCATCTCCATGTGTGGCTCCTGAGTGTCGTCGTGTCGTGTTGTTGTTCTGTCCTCCTGCTGACCGACCCGAGGCCGAGCGCGGCGCCGTCACCATGGCGACTAAAGTAGGAGACGACCCGGACAGCCTGATGTCTCTGTGCACCGTCTTCTGCCTGAAGAACCTGCGGAGAACCATGTGCTACAGCGACGGAGAGCGGAACCGGCTCCACCTGCGGCCCGACGTCTTCCTGCCCAGCGAGATCTGCGACCGGCTGGTGAACGTGTAGGTAGAGGAGCCGGGGAGGGTTTGACGCGGGCGACGTGTGCCGAGACGTGACGTGATGCTTCTGATCCGCAGGTACATGGATCTGGTCCACACTGACAGCGACTTCGAGCCGCAGGACGGCTTCTTCCAGCTCTTCGGTGACCCGCGCAGCACCAGACTCACACGCTTGCAGCTCAGGGAGGATCTGGTGCGGGACCGAGACCTGGAAGCCATCGGGAAACAGGTGAGGAACCGCCGTCCCCTGAGTGTAATCGGCGTGAGGCGGAAGCGGCGTCAGATCTTTTCTTCCACAGTGTGAAATGGGTTATCCCAAATCCAGAATGTATAAACGTAGCTTGATTGGATGTTGAGATGTGGGCGGGGCTCTCAGAAGCGTATGCAAATCAGCGTGACCTTAAAAGGATTTAATGATGACTTTTTGATTAAATATCAAAGAAATGCACAGATGAAGTGTTCACAATAAGATCTCTAACATGCATTTAGACAGTAGATATGGCAAAATTTCATTCGATGCCGACTTCAGTGTGCGACACACAATACTTTCACTTTCAGTGTTTGTTCTTTCTTTATGGTTGTAAAACAGACGGCTGATGATCACCTGACCAACATACTTTCACTTTCAGCTCGTCCTGCTGTCTTGTGTGTGATTGTGTGTTAATAGTGAACCGAGAAGTTTTCATTCAGAAATAATGAGCCTAGTGTCAATAATAGCAAATATATTTACTCTGAAATTGTGATTTTCGTAATAAACAGCCTCTGTCAAACGCAGTCAGATAAAGACACAAGATACAGTTCTAGCACAAAATAATCAAAGCATGTTTCCACAGTTTTTCACTAAATGAAAACGAGGGAAAATCATGTTTATATTATAAATATATAAAATTTATGATATATAATAAATATATATTTGTTGTTTTGTTGCAAAATGTACATATTATCGTCTAGCTGTATATGTAAAGTTGGATATATAAGTACATTCGGCTTTATTTAAGATATTTTAAACGTTAACATGATTTTTTTGTAAAACTGTTTTGAAATAATGTGGAACGAAATGTTAAATGACTTTTGATTTGATTAATTGAGCTGTTCAGTTTAAAAGAACTGATTTGCTGAAATGAAATGAACTTTTCCCCGGGTTCGTGTGAGGTGTTTAAAATGCTTGAGTCTGACTTTTTGACATTTAAGGCCTGGAAAATCCTTGAAAATAGCAATATTCTTGAAGAGGTACTTGAAAAGTGCTTGAATTATTCAAATGCAATGTATCTTTGAAATAAGTGTTAATTTTTTGTAATAAGCACATGCTAAATTCATGTAATTCTGCTTATTTCAATTAATGTCATAAAACTAGCGAGCTAAGGCAGTAGTAGTACTGACAGTGTTGTGTAAACATGACTGAAGATGCGAAAAGAGAAACGGATGAACCGAATCAATTCAGTGAGTCATCCGCGCTGGAGTCGCTCCGACTGGTTCAAACTCATGACTTCGATCATTCAGTTCAAGCGATTCACTAGCAAAACTGTTCAAAAGAGCAATTCATTTTCAAATTTCAACATCCCATGTAATGACTTTAAAAAGCACGTATAGCAATGGATGAAACGTGAGCTTTTTGAAACTCTGAATTTAACGGGGTCATCGGATGCCCATTTTCCACAAGTTGATATGATTCTTTAGGGTCTTAATGAAAAGTCTATAATATACTTTGATTAAAAATTCTCAATGGTTGTGTAAAACAACACCCAGTGACGAGCCTGTTTACTTTAACCGGGTTTAGCCGCTAAACGTCCTAACTACCACATTATTAGGAAAGGTGATCGCAAAGATTCATAAAAAAAACCCCATTATACTCACTTCTGCTGTAAGTGAAGCTGGATCAGAACTTCGGAGCGGGTTCATAAATAATTTCACATATAATAATGATCTGAGATGACGGTTCACAAATCAGATCTGGATTTTGGAGCAGTTTTTTTTATTTTTTTCCTGATTTTTTTCCTGATGTGTCATTTAGCTAGCTGGAAACACAAATGAATTCAGTTATATTTTCACCGTTATGTCGCCACCAATGCTAAAATCAAACCTACGGCCTTGCTTTTTATGTATACAATTGAATATAATCTATATTTTAAGTTGGTATCGCAGCTGTTGCTGCCAGAATAACAATCCATTTTAAATGTTATGCGCTTTATTTCTCTTTCTCTTTTTAAGTTGACATCAGTGCATAATTTGCATGTGCTTCGCTTTATTTTTGCCATTTTATGAGTATATTTTTATTTATCTGTTTACCTTTTTTTTTTTTTTTTTAGAATTTGAAAGAGAAGACATTGTTTTGATAAGTGATTGAAGTTTTTGAAAATCCAAAAAGTATTGCTTAAAGTTTTTGTAAGTTCTGGAGTTATGTTTACAGTCTATGTACAAACCCTGTTTCCAGCAATTTCAGCAACTGCAAACAAAACTACTGATGTTTTTATCAAGAAGTTCTCAAACTCTTGTAGTCTCTATGGGTTTTTCTGTCCTCCACTGATTCGTGTTTTCATGAGAAGTCTTTGTGTGGGTGTTTGTAGGATCTGATCGAGCTTCATCTGACCTACTGTAACCGTCTGACGGCGCGCAGCCTGCGGACGCTCTGCAGCTTCAGGCACTCGCTGCTGTCGCTCAGTCTGTTCGGCTGCTCCATCATCTTCTTCAAGAAGGGCGGCGCTCCGCTGGCGTACGGCGAGGAGGACGACGACGAGGATCCGGAGGAGCGCCTGCACCGGCACACGGTGGATCTGGACTTCAGCTTCCAGGGCTTCAACCGTCTGCGCCTGCTGAACCTGGGCGGCCTGCCGGCGGAGGTGGACGTGGAGACGCTGCTGCGGCCGCTGCCCGCTCTGACCTCGCTGGACCTGTCGGGCGTCCACCTGCCCCAACCGGCGTTCCTCACGCAGTGGAAGGAGAGACTGGCGTCTCTGGTGCTGTATAACGTGGAGCTGACGGAGGATCTGATCCACACGCTGCTGCAGATGAGCAGACTGAGGTGAGACGGAGCCGTCGCATCGCAGCGTAAACACAGCGATTTAATGTTTTTAAATGAAGTCTGTTCTGCTCACTGAGGCAGCATTTTTTTAAAAATACTGTAAAAATTATGGAATATTATTATGGTTTAAAACAGCTGTTTTCTATGTGAATATCTGTTAAACTGTAATTTATTTCTGTGATGCGCAGCTGAATTTTCAGCATCATTACTCCAGTCTTCAGTGTCACATGATCCTTCAGAAAGCATTGTAATATGTTGATTTGCTGCTCAACAAACATTTATGATTATTATGATTATTGTTGAAAACAGTTGTGCTGCGCAATATTATTGTGGAAACTGTGATGCATTTTATTTTTCAGGATTCACAGATCAATAGAAAGTTCAAAAGAACAGCCTTTATGAGCATTATGAGGCTTTGTGAGCAGATTGTGATTGTAAGTGTTTGTCTGGTAGTGCATGTGGAGCAGAGCAGTGATCTGTTTTCATCTGTTCCGTCTGCAGACACCTGGATGTCTCGCGAGAGAACCAGAGAACGTCTAAATTTAAGATGACGAGGAAGACCTTGAGCAGTATCGTTCAGAGTTTGGTCAATCTGGTGTCTCTGGACATCTCTGGACACATCATGCTGGATAACTGCACGGTGCCGGCGTTTGAGGACGCCGTGGGCCGGCCGAGGTGAAGACGTCCACCAAACGCACACACTCGTCACAGGCCGTTCCCTCTGTGTTTGTCTGAGCGTGTGTTTGTGTGTTTTGCAGCATCGAGCCGTGTAAGAGCAGCATTTACCCGTTTCAGGAGCTCAAGAGACCGCTGCAGTTTTTAGGACTGTACAACACCACACTCTGCAACGTCACACACATACCTGCGTATAAGGTACTGCACACACACACACACACACACACACACACACGCACAGTTTCTCCTCTGCTGTCGTTCAAGTGCTCTAATTGTATTCGCTGTGTGTGTTTGCAGGTCACCGGCTCCAAGAACGAGGATCAGATTCTAAACGCTATCGAGGCGTACACAGAACAGCGACCCGAACTGGCTCATCGAGCCATTAACCAGCTGTTTGACATCGCCAGGATTCAGCACTGCAGCCAACTGCTCAGAGCACTGCAGGTCACACACACACACACACACACACTCGCTTTATATAGTACAGATTGTTTTCCTGAGCAGCTTCACATTAATAAACAAGAAAATAACAGTGTTAAAGGAGAAGTCCACTTCCAGAACAACAATGTACAGATAATGTACTCACCCCCTTGTCACCCAAGATGTTCATGTCTTTCTTTCTTCAGTCGTAAAGAAATTATGTTTTTTGAGGAAAACATTTCAGCATTTTTCTCCATATAATGGACTGATATGGTGCCCCGATTTTGAACTTTCAAAATGCGGCTTCAAACGATCCCAAATGCGGTTGTAAATGATCCCAGCCGAGGAAGAAGGGTCTTATCTAGTGAAACAATACAATTTAAATACTTCAAATTGTTAAAATAATACAATTTATATAGTTTTTAATCTCAAACACTCGTCTTGTCTTTCTCTCCCTGATCTCTGTGTATTCTGACTCAAGACAGTTAGTGTTTGTCGAAAAACTCCAATCGTATTTTCTCCCTCAACTTCAAAAATCATTTCAAAATCATCCTACATCACTGCAGAAGAACAGACACAGTGTTTACAAAGAAGATCAAACACCCTTAACAAAAAAGGTAAAACAGTGATATAGGACGATTTTGAAGTTGAGGGAGAACATGAGATGGGAGTTTTTCAACATACACTAACTGACATGAACCGACAGTGTTCATTTCAGTTTAATAACAGTGTTGCTGTTGCAAAGTTAGTGTGTTTTTTGTTTGTTTGTTTGTTTTGTTTTGTTTTTAAGCTCAGCTCAGTTCAAGTTTTCTTCTCATGTATCAGTGCAGTTCAATCCATAATATTCCTGACTATTAAACCCCATCCAGTGCAGTCAGGTGATGTCTGACTGTAGTATGTAACGCGTGTGTTTGCTGTGTGTTTTCCAGCTGGTGATCACGGCGCTGAAGACTCATAAATATGACAAGAGCATTCAGGTGACGGGCAGCGCCGCTCTGTTTTACCTCACCAACACTGAGTACCGCAGCGACCAGAGCGTCCGTCTGCGCAGACAGGTCATACAGGTGGTGCTCAACGGCATGGAGCAGTACCAGGAGGTGACGGTGAGTAAACACACACACACACACTCAGACAGGACCCACACCACAGATGTGTGAAGGACATGCCAAACACGAGGCTTCTGTGATCTGAGCAGCAGTTCAGGATGTCACTGTATGACTACCTGTGTGTGTGTGTGTGTGTGTGTGTGTGTGTGTGTGTGCAGGTCCAGAGGAACTGCTGTCTGACGCTCTGTAACTTCAGTATTCCTGAGGAGCTGGAGTTTCAGTATCACAGAGTGAATCTGTTGCTGCTGAAGATCCTGGAACCGGCGCGTCAGGACGAGTCCATCCAGCGCATCGCCGTCCATCTGTGTAACGCGCTCGTCTGTCAGGTGGACAACGACCACAAAGAAGCCGTCGGCAAGATGGGATTCGTCAAGGTTGTGTGCCGCTCGTTGAGCTGCTTGTGTTTTGTGAAGTTGAGATGTTTGTCTGTACAGAAATCCGTCTTGTTCTGCATTTATAAAGCAATGGTTCACTCAAAAATGATGATTTTGAATATTCTCTCATCATTTTTGTTCATCCGTTAAAAGTCTAGATAGTCAAGATATTCAAGCTTCCAAAAAAGCCCACACATACTAACATTATAAAAGCAATCCATGTGAATCGAGTAGTTTGACCCAAGTCTTCTGACAGACACTGTTGCGTTATATGATGGACAGATTTAATATAGGCTTTTATTCTCAACACTGAATGAGTGAGGTTTGTTTGAGCTTCTGTTTACCGTATCTGATGTGTTCTGTAGATGTGTGTATATGTGCATTTCACATTAATGTTGTTTTTAATGGGAACAGCTTTGGATTGTTAGCATGCGATGCTTAGCATCTGTGTCCATCTAACGGTTTGATTTGTGTCGTCACAGACGATGCTGAATCTGATCCAGAAGAAGCTGCAGGACAAAATGGTGAGTCACTACCGGCTCAGATTCATCTGACGCGTGTGCCAGTGTTTTTTCATTATCGCTAATATACTGCTATAGTTTTGTTCATATTTTATTTGTTTGTGTTTTTGTTTTAATTTTAATTGACTTTTCAGTAGTTATGTTGTGTATATTTGTCATTTATATTAGTTTTTGCTTGTTTAGTTATTTTTGTACTTCAACAAAAACTAAACGGAAATGAGAAATGTTACCTTGGCAAAACAATGTTTTTTTTTGTTTGTTTGTTTATTTCAGTTAATTTTGTTTCAAGTAATACAAATGTTTTTGTGTTTTATTTGTTAGCTTAATTTCAAGTCATGAAAATATTTTTTATGTATTTTATGTGATCTCAATTTTTTTTAAACTACTGAAAAGATTTTTTATTTTTTTAAATTGTGTCCCAGTAAATTTAATTCTGGTAATGAGAACAGATTTTTCTGGTTTGAGTTTGAGTTAACGTGTGTGTGTGTGTGTGTGTTCAGTGTGATCAGGTGATGGAGTTCTCGTGGAGTGCGCTCTGGAACATCACAGACGAGACGCCTGATAACTGTCAGATGTTTCTGGAGTGTAAAGGCATGAATCTCTTCCTGGAGTGTCTGAAGGTGTGTCTGAGGTCTCTTATGACCCGTTGATCACTGTTTCACAGTGTGTACTGTGTATGGCCGTTTCAAACACACCGGAATCACCCGTTCCTCTCTCACCGTCTGATTTCTGCTCTCCCGCAGGAGTTTCCTGATAAGCAGGAGCTGCACCGTAACATGCTGGGGCTGCTGGGTAACGTGGCCGAAGTGAAGGCGCTGAGGCCGCAGCTGCTGACCAAACAGTTCATCACGGTTTTCAGGTGTGACGGCGTTTTTCTGCGCGTCATTGTCTCGGTGTTTGCTGTGTGAGTGTCTAACGCCTGCGTCTCCGCTCGCAGTGACCTGCTGAACAGTAAAGCGGACGGCATCGAGGTGTCCTACAACGCCTGCGGCGTCCTGTCACACATCATGTTCGACGGGCCGGAGGTCTGGACCATGGAGGAGCCCATGAGGACACACGTCATGGAAAAAATGTGGGATGCCATCCAGAGCTGGGACGTCAACTCGCGACGCAACATCAACTACAGGTACGTCGGCGTCCTTATGGACATTTCTGTCTTTTTGATCATTTTGACCAAACATCCCCATTGAAACGCATTTAAAAAGGACATTTTGCATTTTAATTGTGCTATTTGAGCATACAGTCACACATTCTTTGCTAACAGGCTTTTATTCTGTTGACAAGGCTTCAGCAAGGCTTCTACTATTTTCTTTGAAATTTGTACTATTTTGGCACTTTTTCTCAGGTTTGGCCTTTGGCCTTATTCCTGTTTTCTACTTCTGCTGGAAAAAGGCCAACTAAACGGATGCACTTCCGCTTGTGTGTTTGCAGGTCGTTCGAGCCCATCCTGCGTCTCCTCCCTCAGAGCGGCGCTCCGGTCAGTCAGCACTGGGCCACATGGGCGCTTTATAACCTGGTGTCAGTTTACCGTGAGTATCACACAGTCATTAAAATCACTATCAACAAATACGACCGAGAGAAATAAATAAATTAAAAAATAGCCTATATTAAACTCAGAGGGATATTTCACCCAAAAATGACCGTTCTTTATCATTTATTCTCCTTCATGTCGTTCCAAACCAAAAAAAGATATTCTGAAGAATGTGGGTAAATTTTTTTTTTTTTCCTCTGGTTTCATTTGGTTACCTACAATCTTCAAAATATCTTCTTTAACACTTTAGTTTCTGAGTTTAATGTGCTGTTCATTGTGAGCGGTCTGAAGCTCTTCATGATGACAGACAAATGCATTGTTCTCGTTTAGTTCAGTTCAAACAGGCTTCATTTTCTCTCTCTCTGTGTTCTGGTCCTGTAGCGAGTAAATACTGCCCTCTGTTGATAAAGGAGGGTGGAATCATTCTGCTGCAGAAAGTTCTAGAGCTGGAGTCCTCTCATCAGGAGACCAAGGACATGGCACGGTAACAACACACACACACACACACACACACACACACAGAGTCTCCAGAATCATCTGAATCTGCTTGTTAAACTGATTCATGATTCCATGAATGATTCTTTTGATCTTTTGAGGAGGAAACTTTTCCAATCAGTAACTGATCTGAAGTATAAACTCAACAAACATACTGGACGTGTTAACGTCTCATTTTAACCCTGTAAAGACTGACATATGAAATATTAGTCAATAAACAAAAACTCTTTTTTTTAATTTAGTTGAGTATCGTATTTGATCATCAGGCTTTTATGGCTCACACAGTCTGATCTAGTGAGAATATGGAGGGAAAAACGGCTCAGTTTTATTCAGAAACATGAATTTGCTGCAGATGCTGATATTTATATGATGAAATTCTGCTGCTTGTGATGTAAATCAATGAGATCTTTATAACAGTAGAGCAGATAAATACAATGATGTAATTATCAGTGTTCACTCTGTATCTCCAATAATGTGTCTTAGTAAGATGAGATTGAAATGTATAATGCAGATTGAACATATAATGCAATGCAATCCAATGATGATTGAGAGAACATTCCTCAAAAGATGTGAGATGTTTTGGAGGCTTATGAAGATTATTCCTCCACTGAGGAACAGTAAAAGTAAAGCTTCTGGAAACAAATGTTCCTTAAAAGATCCTGATGATCAGATTTCAGACTAAAAAATGATTCATGGAGAATCACGTAAAGCCGAGCTGCTTCAGTCCAGTAAGTGTTGAAATATGACTACAGTTATTCTGACGCTTACTTGATAGAAATCAGTCAAGATTTGACAGCAAAAACACACGTGAATCACCAGCTGAAGGAGGACAAATTTACAGGATTAACCACAAACTGCTGATCATTTAGACGCCTTAGAAATGTGTGTATCGTGTGAAATGGTAGCTGTGGGGTTAATGTTTTGATAATGACTTTACACAAAGTACCCATTATATCATTCATACACAGATTGGGATGAGTTCTCATAACCCAGTGCGACATCAATTTGATTCTGATTCGTGAGTCGTTTGAGCAGTTTATTCAAAAGAGTCGTTCATGAATCACATCATGCTGAAAATCTGATTTTTGCGTATCTCATGTCATGTGATTATTCAGTTTTGAACATAGAGAAGCGGTTCTGGATTGGTCTAACATAGTGTGTGTGTGTGCAGTAAAGTGATGGAGCAGTGCGAGAACTTCAAGGAGGATCCCATGGACACCAGCAGGTAAAGGTGAGATGGACCACCAGCGCCGGACGCCCATCTGCGTGATGTTCCTCACTGGCACTGACGGCACAGAAACACGTTTGTGTTCATGAGGAGGACGTTACGCGGCTCTCCTACAACACACATCTGTCACGTCACACTACAGTGAGCTCACGTGTGTGTGTGTGTGTGTGTGTGTGTGTGTGTGTGAGTGAGTGTGTCGGGCTTGTTTCTGTGTTGCACATGGACAGCAGCGAGAGCTGCATTATTCTAGGGGTGTTTTTCTTTGTTTTTATTTGTAAATGATAATGTGCCCGAGCGAGTGTGTGTGTGTGTGTGTGTGTGTGTGTGTATATATATATGTCTCTGTGTGTGTGTGTGTGTGTGAGTGAGTGCGAGTGTGAGGACGTTCTGCTCGTGTCTTTATAAGGAACAACCTTGATTATTTGTCTGGAGGCAGAGAGATGGACATATAAGCTTGACTGAATCTTCTCAAGGGTCTCGTGATCATAAACCCGTGATGGATCAAAAGCGATGACCCTGAGAGAAGCTGTTCTTCTGTTCGCGTTGGGAAGGAAGTTCTCGTCTGGATGTTTTAATGGCGTCACTGCAAACACTCCCAGTTGGAAATCTCTCGAGGTCCCGGCGGAGAATTCAATCACACATCTGTCATTAAAGCGATTATCTTTTGGGGAGCTCATCATTTTCCTTATGTTGTATTTTTAATCATATTCACTTTTTATTTGCAATCTCATAATGAACGTGATCGACTGGCAGCGGAATCAGCTTTTTGCGTGTATGTTTATCTCCAGAAACGATGATGATGATGATGGTGGTTTATCAGACGTGCTTTTATCTGCGTTTCCAAACGTCACCTGCGGGTTTGTGCTGTTGAACGTGGCGCTTGTTTTTCTACACGATTCTGAACTGCAATAAAACCATGATGTACTGAAGTAAGATGTCCACACAACACTGGGTGTAAAGAGAGATTAATAATAATAATAATAATAATAGTTGTCCAACACTCTGTTCCAGTCGTCTGGCTGCTGTCGTTTTTTCTTACAGATGGTGATGATTGTCATTTTATTGTATCAGCTCATCAGGTCTGCTTTCAAATCAGTAAAACAGCTGTACATGTGATTATCTTTACATTCTGAATTTAAACACCGGCTTCTGGTGTTGATATTTTAATATTTCAATATCTGTGCTTTGTCTGCAGTTGAAAGGTTCTTTTTTTTGTAAAAGAGGCCTGTTATTCACTTCTACAGAATTTATACAGAATCTCTGTTAGGATGTTTATTTAACTCTTTTACGATTATAAAATCATCAAATACAGAATATTATGGAACTTGGATTGCAGCAAAAGTGACTTCACTGAAGAATTGATTTCTTTTATGCTTAAGATTTTATTTTATTTTTTCCTCTTAAAAAACACTTGTTTTCTTATTTACAAATGTATTTTGCGGGCTTAAAAACTTACTAGCAGAATCTTTGTGGAACATATTAAATGAGGTATTTTCCTCATTTGCATCAAGGCAACTGTTAAAGGAAGTTCATGACGTCATGTTTAATGCCTGGATCCCTGTAAAGTGAAGATAGCAGAACCGGATCAGAACTGAATCAGAAGCGGATCTGGATTTTAGAGCAACAGTTTCTTTACGGTCCGCAGGTAAGACTTTATTATTTAGTCGCGTGATCAATACAGAGAATATATATATGTTCGTTTATTCGTTGTGATTACGTTTGTCGTGCACATTTGCAGTAGTTGCATTTTACATTGAGTAAATGAGAACAGAAGACTGTGAACCCCAACATCTGTCAGGTTGTCGCGCGCGCACGAACTTCAGAAACGGCGGGAATCGCTGAGGTATAACACTTCGCGACAAATATTATCATTAGTTTCCCAAAGGTTAAAGGGTCGATTAATAAATGTCACTGAAAATGAATGTTATATTTAGGCCAATGTACACGTAAATATATATTTTTAAACATCTAATCTCGCCCTTAACTCAGCAGTGCGCGCGAGTCTGACAGGAAAGGCGCGAATTTCTGAGGTGAGATATTTCACGATATATAATAATATCATTCGCTTTCTTTATGGTTTAAAAATCAGTTAACAACTTAATATTGAGTACATAATGGTGTTATGTCACAAAATCAAGACAAGAACTTAAGAAAAGTATGCTTCAGAAAAGAGATTTCGCGTTTCACCCTGGCAGTGTACATCTTCTGACTGTTGGATGATGCTTAACTTTACTTTTCTGAAGAAAAACATATTTAGACAGTTCAGCACATTCACCACGTGAACAGTAAGCAAGTTTATAATTTTATTCTTTGTATTCACAAATATTTGCACGTGTTTGTGCCTGATTATTTTAAAATAAAGTACACAGAAAAACCTGCACTTCCTCTGAATCCTGAGCAGCACAACTAACTACATGGTTTTACTTATTTAAGTGACCATTATAACCATATGTACATCATTTAAGCCCAGGTTATTATACATTATTCCTTTTTTTAATCATTTACTTGTTTTGAGATGTGTAGGTAAGTTGTAATCTGTAAACAGTTCATTAGTGTCATTGGGCTGCTACAGTCGTACTGTACAGGAACTACCTACCATATCTATCTGTTTTTCCATTCGAACTTCTCAGATGCATCACAACAGACCAGAGACACCTGATGATGTTCTGCTCATTTTCTGTTTTGCTGAAGGACGGTCGCAGATGCTTACGGATCACTCATTCTCAAGCCGACGAATCGGTGATGCTCAAATGTCAGCTGGAGCATCAAGCGCTGTCCTCACGCAGCAGGTTTGTGGGATTTCTATTATCACGGCTTTCTTCTGTAGAATCTGTCACTTCAGGAATCTCTCCGGAGATCGAAGAGTCCTGGTTACTGACCTCTAGTTTAGTGCTGGATGAGGCGTCAGAGCTTGGGTTCTCTTTCTCCTTTTCACCATCTGTTGTTTCTTTCTCGTCCTCAGTCTGGACGGGCAGCAGCGGGCTCAGATCCAGGAAGGGTTTGTGGCGTGGAATTATGGGTCTGATGGTGTTTTGGGCTTGCACTGGTGCTGGAGAGCTTTTATCATTTAGTGACTTTGGTTTTTTCTTTAGTTCACCTGTGCGCGTCGAAGTGGATTTTACCGGAGCTCTGACAACCGTCGGCAAATTGTCCTCCCACGCCGGACAATTCTCGCTTATTTCAACCGGCAAAAACTCATCTGAGAAGTCTGTGTCGTCAGCCAACCACGGATGATCGCTCACCTGTCGTTCTGTCTTAATCTTTGGCGCTTCGTCTTTGAAAGTGACCCGAGGCGTCCTGACAGTTTCGATCTTTTCCTCTTTCTCCAGCTGCTCAAAGTCGACAGGTTCACAGGGCGATGAAGATGCACTGTTTCGAAAGAAATCTGTGATCTCTTCGTGCTCTTCCACCTGATGTTCCTCCTCTTCTTTGTAGTAAACCGGGTATCCGGCGAGTCCGAACGGGTCGTGCCGTTCTTCGGGACGTAACTCAGGAGTGATGCCGGCCAGAGTCTCAACTTTGAGCACGAACTTCTCCAGGTATCCCCTGTCCTCGGAGTCGGACTCTTGACTGTGGAAGGATTTCTCGGAGGTCACGCTTTCGACGTCCTCCTCCTGCTTCTTCCTGGTACCGATGGCGTCTGCGTACAAATCTGAGTAGAGAAATGCCAAGGCTTTGGGCTCCTCGAGCAAGTTGGGGTCAATGATTTTCGGAGGACCTTCTGGAAGGTATATGGGAGTGAGGACCGACTCCTCGCTTCCAAACAAGGCGCTGCCGCTTTCCTTCAGTGAGGATCTGGAAAACTCTCGTTCCTTTTCGCCAACGCTCGCAGCAGTAGGTGGCTCACTCCCTCCGCCGTAAAACACATCGTCCAAGTGTTCACCAGAAATGTCCAGCATACTCACAGCTGAGGAGACTCCAGAAAGTCCAGATCCTGGTTCCGCTTCAGGATAAACTGCTTTATCATGTTCTTCTGTGAACTTGTCCTCTGTTTCCTGTTGGGTTTCTTCAATGGGTGCCGCTTCTGACGGTGCTCGATGGTCAAGGAGCGTGAACTTCTCAAAGTAGTCTTCGCTCGCCTGTCCTCTTCGGGACACTTGAATGGGTGGGAACGGGATCTGGACAGCAGGCTCTGGTATCACCAAAACGTTCTTCTCCATCTCCGAGTTCTCAGTATAAATGTCCAGCTCAGGTTCATCTGGGATCTCTGGAGATTTCACAGCAGGTGTCTCATCGAGGTAATACAAGTTATCTTCCAGGCCTTTGCTCTCCTCTTCATCCACGGTGGAGACTTTAGGCGGAGCGATGATGTTCAGTATTTCAGACCCTTCAGAGACGAGACTGAACAAACGCTGATGCTTTTCTTCTTTCAGATCAGCCGTTTTGTGTTCTTCCGTTCTGTCTTCCGGCGTCACGTTCGGCATGGACACTTCCACCATGGCCGGTCTCTCCGCTTCGGCGAGGATCTCGTGGCTGACCGGAGGACGCATCTTGGATTTCTCTGATTTTGGCTTCCTCTTCCTTCTGCTCATCAGTTCTTCATCCATTATGAACACGATCCTGCCGGCTGTCCCGGAGCCGCAGCAGCTGTATCCGAGTTCGGAGGCTGGCGCGTTGAACTCGGAGGCCCAGGGTGTGGAGCAGCGGCTGGAAGCGGTTTCCCAAACGATCCCGCTGTCCTCGCTCTGGACCGTCACCATTGAGAAGGACGGATCCATCATCAGGCAGTGGAGCTTCGGCTTGACGGCCCCATCCTGGACGACCTCTCTCAAACTGCGGGGTGTTTAACGTTGAGCATTTCTTTAGTAACAAGCTGTGATCTTATGGTGAAAACGTCATGCTAATGGCAGTAATAGTCGTGCGTTTCGGGCTTGTGCAAGCAGGAATACTAATGAAGATTATAATGAAATAGCTGAGGTTAGACATGGCTGATCTCCTCTAAGCTCTCTAATGTGTGTTTAAGGTTCTCACCTGTTGCTCAAATCCTCCACCTCGTCGTTCAGCTGTTCTTCTTCCTCCGCCAGTGTGTCATCATCTAGCAGTGCTGTCATCTGGCTCTCTGGATCCATTATTTCCATCGTTTCCATTTTCTGTTGCAGGTCGCATTAATCAGAGGCGCTTTGCAGGCGAACGGGTCGCTCTCTTCTTGTCATTTCAGCTGTGGGAACTTTCTCTGGCTCAGCGTTATCTGTAAATAGCCTGACGCGGCATCCCGTTTTCCTCCTCTGCTCGCTGCGAGAGCTGCAGAATGCAGTGAGGCGCAGCGCATCTACTTGCAGGTGTCAGTCATCCGCAAAAGGTGAAATTTTAATTGTGCTTGAAGATTTATCAGCCCATCCTGGTCACAGCGAGGCTGTCCAGAGTTTAACTTTGCGATCCTGGTATCACATTCTGAAAGCAGGGATTGGGTTTTTTGCATCGCCTGCCAAACCTAAAAATACTTCACAGATACTTGAGCTTCTCAGAGGCGCTGTAGGTCATGACGAGTTGAAGGAAAACAGACTAGATGTTTATTATGGGCTGCATGAAACTACACAAGTCAAATATTCACCCAGAGACCAATCAGAATGAAACATGTCAAAACTTTGAGATCCGCTTGCTTCTGAAATTCTGTTTTCGGGTGTTGTGTTGCAGCTGTAAATCAGTTTAACATTCTTTGGCTGTTTCTTTTGCCTTTACAAATTTTTAAACCCACATTTTCCCAGCAGGAGATTCTCGTGACATTTTTAGGCTTCCCGTGGTTACATAAATAAAATTACTAAGTTTCTATTTTTTTCTAGTTATTCTCTGTACTAAAATATTTAGAGGTCCTGGGTTCATATCCCGGACGAGCCCCCACCTTATGTTGCGACCTTCCTCTGATGAATTTAAAAAGGAAAGGCTACGTAACTAAATGATTGTTAATCCAGTCAAGACAACACATAAACTGAATCAAATGACGTATCAGCCAAGGACGTATTTAATATTACAAACAATAATTAATAAAGAGGATTATAAAAAAGAGATCTCTGTAACAGCTGGTGAAAACGTGTGAGATAGGTAGGTGTAGGTCACGGAAGTTCATTTTGTTCTTCAGAAGCTTTAAACTTGAGTATTTATTTTTACAAACAGTGATAGTGGTTTTTGAGGAGAGGGTGATAGAAAATCAATCAGAACCTGCTGAAAGTCTAAAAATCTGTAGAATAAATCTGTGATGAGCAAAAAGCAGATGCAGCTCAGGGTTTGTGTCTGATTCAGCATCGAGTCACACGTTCACTGAATCACCTGCTGATGTCTGTCACTGCAGTTATGAGTGTGTGTAACTCAAGATCCGGGTGAAATCAGACTCTTAAACATCCTCTGTGTGCGCATGCGCGCATGTCTGTAGTACAGAGTGTCAACTGGTGCACTAAACAGCTAATTGCTCTTCATTACCGGACGGAGGTGTTTTGTTTTTGTAATTTGGTTATTCGGCCTAATTACTATTTACATAAAATCAAGTGCAAATTGTAAGAACAGCGTCGCTTGATAAACGAGTCGAGTTCTGTCTCTTTATCACTGAGCTGATTAATAATGGTGACGGAAATCAATGGATTTCATATGAATGGACGCATTCATTCTGTGTTGCAGTGAAGATGCGCTCGTGTCCGCTAGATGGCGCCGCGGCCGAGCACGCGTGTGATCCGCACTGACACTAATCACCGCGTTTACGGTTTCACCGCGTGACTTTCGGTCTGTCAACGGACGCCGCCTGTAGCTCAAGCAAAGCCGTTCGTGTGCGACACACAACCCGTGAGACCTGCAGCCGCGAACCGCTCGTGATGGAAGCGGTCTCGGAGCAGCCGGAAGTGACGGAACACGTGTACTGTCCGTGATGTCAGAGTTCGGAGAGTGACGCGAGTGCGTGATGACGTCGCGCGGTGAAGCGGAGATGATAAACGAGATGACAGACAGCAGGAGGGAGAGACAGATGTGAGAGGAGCGGACGTGTTGATGAAATAAATCCTCGGACGGAGCGCGCTGAAATCGTCCGGTCGCCGCGGGAGGAGGATGCTGATGATCCGCCGGGTGTGTGATGGATGAGCGCGGAGGTCTCGTTATTATTCAGCATCGTTGTGCGTCCCTATCTGGAGCTCCGGCGATGGCTGCATGTGTGTGTTAGTCTGGAGGATCATCTGCTCGGATTTTACTCGTCTTCTCCTTCTTCATCATGAACAGCGGCGTTCAGCATCCGAGCGCAGCGACTCGCATCGTGTCGGACTGAATCACATTCGCCAGATTCGGCAGCGTCAACGCGAGAATATTAGCGGAGCAGATCTGTGAGGCAGCAAAATGGGGTATGTGACCATGATCTTACTGTGTTTACTACAGCCGTGCTTCATCGTGAGCGTCATTCATCACAGTGCTCTGATTCAATCACTGCACGCTTTGATGATGATGATGATGTTGATGATGATGATGATGACTCGTTTGCTGTTTTGTCACATTCATGTTCTCATAGAACATCACGGTGTTCGGAACACTGTGCTGTGGACCCTCAAGTCCTGGAGGAGTTTGTGAGGCTGCTTTCGGTGTCTAGTTAGTGCTTGAAATTGTGGAAGTGGCATCATGAGTTCAGTGTTTCATGATCCCTCACAGAAGATTTGTGATTTGCATGGATGAGATCCGTCACATGCAGCGTGTCAGTGTTGTGTTACTGTGTGTCGGGTTGTTTTCCCTCCAGTTTTCCAGCCGTCTTTCCAAAGCGGGGCAGCGTTCCAGAGGCAGGGACAAAAATAGCCGCCGTATCTGAAGTGTGCTTCTCTGAAACAGCCGAGCCGGACGTAACGAACGCCTGTAAACCAGCTGTCAGACGATATCGTGCTGCCGCGCAGCGATTGGCTGAGGCCGAGATGATGTCATCGCTCCGCGTGATGTCACCGCGAGGTCACTGAAGGTGTTTCTGTACGGGTCGCTTCACTCGTGTCGGTCTGAACTCGGTTCAGTGTGGAAACGAGCGGCCAAACGCTTCGCGCGAGAGTAAATGCGTGTGATTTCAGGAGCGATTCATGAGCGTATTTATCAGCAGAACCTCTTTTAGATAAAATAGTTGAGATTTTAAGTTAACACTTCAGTGATCTCACAACACACACAAGTGTGTTTACTAGTACACGTTTTTCACCCAAAAATGAACAGTGCTGAAAATGCACCCATCCTCAGGCCATCTGAGATGAAGATGAGTTTGTTTCTTCAACAGATTTGTAGAAATGTTGTCTCACCAACGGATCCTCTGCAGTGAATGGGTGCCATCAGAATCCAAACAGCTGATAAAAACATCACAAGTAATCCACACCACTCCGGTCCATCAGTTAACATCTTGAGAAGACAAAAGCTGAAACAAATCCATCAAGAAGTCCATAATCCATAATAACGCTTCCTCAAATGTGAAAAAGTCCATCTCCTGTTGTCTCTCACATCAAAATCCAGCCATTTATTTGTTTAAAGCTGTTTGTTTTGTCTTGTAAACAGCGCTTGATCTGTGCAGATTTCTCTCCTGATTCAGATCAGACCACTTTTTCACTAGAGGAAGCGTTATTATGGATTATAGACTCATATTTTATCCAAAATCCAAAAACTTTACATCTGTTCCCATAAAGAAACAAACTCATCTATGTCGTGTATAGTCTGAGGGTGAGCACATTTTCAGCAAAATATCAATTTTGTGTAAAATAATCCTTTAATAAAAGCCGGCAAAAATATTTAAAGAGCAGGGTCAAGCAAAATAGACTAAAATGTGTTTTTCTCTGTGTTTCAGGTTGTTTCCTAATCTAGTCTTGTAATAAAGCAGGCATATTGTCAGCTCAGTGATGAATTACTGATGAAAAATGGTCTGCTAAACACATACATGTAAATGTAAACACTGCTGATCGTCGATTAACAGCTGCTGCCAGATTGTGGAAATGACAGAAAGAAAACAATCGCTCTGTTCATCAGCCAATCAAACGCATTGATCAGATCCTGATCGTCTCAAAATGAACTGAATCATCTGATGAATCCATTCACAGACATTACACCGAAAAATACACAGAATATTCATTATAGTAAACATTGGAATGAATGGAAGTGAATGTTTTTGCACATGAGCTGTGTGTGTGTGCAGTGATCGTGTTGTGCTGGCGTGTGATTGGTGGGCTGCTGACTGCACTGTGAGCAGATGGACCAGCTCACCCTTGGCCTGTGTGTGTGTGTGTTCATTAACACAATGTGTGTGTGTGTGTGTGTGAGAGAGAGGGAGAGAGAACTGCTGATGTAAAAGCCTCATCAGCCAGTTTGACTTTTATCTGTGTGATTGTGAACAGAGACTCACACACACGTGTTTGAACAATGGTTCAGTGTTTTGTAGTCAAATTCAGTATAAGTCGTGTGTGTGATTAGAGCTGATTTCCTCCTGTGGATCCACACACACGTCTCATTGTGTGTGATAATGTGTGTTTGATGACGCTCAGTTCAGTCTGTTACGATGTGAATCGTGTTTACAGTAAACACACGTCTGTGTGTGTGTCTCCAGCGCTCACCTGCCGCTGTGTGTGTGTGTGTGTGTGAATATTCACTATTATTGAGGTCAGTTGATGGAATCTGGTGGATTGATATACTTGCTCCTGAATTTAATTTCAAGTGGTAGTTCAGCCAAAAATGACAATTCTCTCATCATTTACTCTCGCTCATGTCATTCCTGACCTGTTTGAGTTTCTTTTTTCTGCTGAATATAAAACGAGTTATTTTGAAGAATGTGTGTCGTCATATGGTTAATGGTCACCGTTGACTTACAGACTTACAAACAAAGTCACTGGTGACACACATTCATCAATGGAAGCAAGAAAAACCTGAGGATGAGTAAATGATGAGAGAATAAACTGCTGTTTTTGCTTAAGAAGCTGAAAAACTACAGATACTTTTACAATTTAAACCAGTTGATTACACCATTTACAACTCTATTTATTAATATTATATTTTTGGAACTCTTCAGTTTCCACTTTTAAAAATCGGATGAAAATAATTTAACGATGACCGAATGATGATTTTGGATGAACTGTCCGTTTATCGTAAGCACATAATTGTCGTCTCACGTGATCGAGTCACAGACGATCGTCTCTGATCCGCTTCCATTCTCTGTTAATGTGATTAATTACAGGATGAGTGAGTGTGTGTTAAATAAGAGCTGCGTTTCATTAACGCTGAGACACTGGAGACCCACATTCAGCTCATTCACACTCGCTCTGTCCGTGTTCATCGCTCTCGTCTGTCTCTCAGTGTTTCATCTGCTTCTGCATCTACAGACAGAGACACGAACTGTGTGTGTGTGTGACCTTTGACCTCTGTGATTTACTGTGATTGTTGTGTCATGATGCTTCTGAAGATAAGATGTTCTGAGCACAGAGGAACAGGGAAGCTGGTGCCGCTTTGCATGCTGGGATTTCCGTGCGTCCGAAGATCCGCCAGATGAAGCGATAGCGAGCGTGCGGCGCTCTTATCGAGACGCGTGGAGCGCAGATTAACTCTAGTCCTGGACTAAAGCGACGCGTTAATAGTTATTCTGCCCGGAAAATCCCTCCTAATCCAGCACGAGTCCTAATCGGAGCGCGGGTTGGCACAGATGCGCTCAGCTGATCTGATGGGGGATTGTGGGTAACTGTGCTTTCCCATCATGCACTGCAACTGTGTGTCTGTGTGTTTCCTGCAGAGAGCAGCCCATCTTCAGCACCAGAGCGCACGTCTTCCAGATCGACCCCAACACCAAAAAGAACTGGGTTCCCACCAGCAAACACGCCGTCACTGTGTCCTACTTCTACGACAGCACGCGCAACGTCTACCGCATCATCAGCCTCGACGGGTCAAAGGTCAGAGCCGCCCCGCTTCCTGTTGATCAGCCGAACCCCGCTGAGCACAAATACTGGTCCTCATGAGATTTGAGCGTAATATGTCAATGATTGAGAACACTTCACACTAAGATCTGTGATAAACCCAAACGGGATCTTTCTGTGATCATTCACTCTCCCTTTCTTTTTTCTGCTGAACAAAGAACATGTTTTCAACTCATGCATGTGTGGAAGCACATGAGGAACTAAATGATGACAGAGTTTTCATTTTCAGATGAACCATCCCTTTAATGCATTAGTTGCATTAGGTGTATGTATATATATGTGTGTGTGTGTGTGTGTATATATATATATATATATATATAATTTTTTTTCAGCATTTATTAACTGTTTTTAGTGTTGGCTAATAAAATACAGTTTATTGTTTGCTGATGTTAGTTCACGATGCATTAATTTTCACAAATACTATTGATGTTAAAAATATCAAGTAAAAATTATTGTCTTGTTTTCAGAAAAAGCAAAGCAAAATTAAGTGAGTTTTGCTTGAAACAAGCAAAAAAATCTGCCAATGGGGTACGCAAAATAATCTTGTTTTTTGTTTGAAATAAGATTATTTTGCTTACCCCACTGGCAGATTACCTTGCTCTAAGCAAAAACTCAATTTTAACTTGTTTTTTCTGAAAACAAGACAATAATTTTTACTTAGAAAATCCTTCTTGATTTAAGATTTTTATATTTTTTTGCAGTGTATGTTTATTTTGCTTTGACATTTTTATCATTAATTACTCGCTTTTCATCAACCCATGAAGCCCAGTTTGCTAAAACTTTCTTTGTAACTTTTCTCTATTTTATCTGTAGAGACGCTTATGATGGCGTATTCACCCTTCACAACAAAAGGTCATAAATCAGAGCAGAAAGTCTTACATTCATGAATGCAGAGCACTACAACAATGAGTTTCTTCCTCAGTATTTTTACAATTTCCAGTACAAATATTGAAACATTCTTAAATCAAGATACATTTACTGAGACTGGAGTTTTCTGAGAAACTGATCAAAAGTTGAAAATGAGTGGGGAATTAAGTGTGTTTCCCTTTGAATTAATCGTATTTTCTGAGCCCATTGGCAGTTATTTGTTGTTGTTTTAATTATAGACTCACTTTAATTTTGGTGAATTTCTTTGTGTCTCCTTCCATTTGTTCTTTAAATTTTCTTAAAGTTCTTAAATGTACCTTTTTAAAACCCTCCAGAAACTCTGTCTCATATTTTGAGAGCTGATCTGATGTCAGTGTTGTGTTTTGTGTAGGCCATCATCAACAGCACCATCACCCCGAACATGACCTTCACCAAAACCTCACACAAGTTCGGCCAGTGGGCGGACAGTCGGGCCAACACCGTCTACGGCCTGGGCTTCTCCTCCGAGACTCATCTGAGCAAAGTGAGTCGGGACCAGAGATTCGGCTTCTCTCAGATTACGAGCGACGTCTCCTGACGCGTCTGTGTTCTTTTTATTCGTCTGCAGTTTGCTGACAAGTTCGCGGAGTTCAAAGAAGCGGCGCGGTTAGCGAAAGAGAAATCTCAGGAGAAGATGGAGTTAACCAGCACTCCCTCACAGGTATAAACCGCACTAAACCACCGCAGACCAGCTCAGATCAATGTGTGTGTTTTTCTGCTGTCTATTGACGTCCTCACTCATGTTGTCTCTCAAGCGCAAACCCGTCTCGTGTTTCCCACGCTTGAAGGTAAGGAGAAACGCACAATTCCGACCGTCAGAACATCCATAAATCCTCCAAACCCAACCTGTAAAACCCACAGTCCAGTTAAACCAGCGTGCCGTGCCTGATCCAACAGCCAAACCGTCTGTTGACGCCCTGAACCCGTCCCAGACGCCCCTCAGTCCCGACATTCACGCCTCAGTTATTAGTCATTCTCAGTTATTCTCCCCGCTGCGCTGTGATCAGTACTGATGATTCTATTGTTCTCATTTAATTTCCTGAAACATGAACAGATTCGGACACCAATGAAGGTAAGACTGAAGCAGACCATCCTGAACTTTCAGCCCAAACTGAACTTGCTGTGTTCCTCCGCTTCATTCATGAATGTCAGATTAGTTTATTAGATGTGAAGCTCTTCTGCTCGTCTGTGAGTTTTCATCATATCCAAACGATTCGTTCACACCAGAGCAGAGATTCATCCTGCCACGATGCTTCATATTAGAGATGCACCGATCGACCGGCCAGGGACCGGAATAAGCCGGGTTTTTCTTTGCGTGATCGGCCCGGACCGGTGAACGGCCGGTCAGTCTGCCGATTCCAAACCGATCGGTTTTGTCAGAAGCACAGAGATGAGGCTTGAGCGAATATGTGAAAAAACACAACAGCACTTATAGAAACTTATAGATGCATTGTGCAGTAGAAAAAAATATTATGTGATTAAGGTACACATCATCGCACGACCAAGATGTTTAACCCGAATAATAACGCGATTGCAGTGTGACACTGATTTTATACAATAAAAGTTCAATAAACGGGAAATAATTAAGTAACTTACATTGCACAGTATTTACTGTTTTTGCTCCTCTTCGCTGATGAAAATAGTTCCCATCAAAGCCACAGCAGAACTGCTGCATCTCTGAGCAACACAGTGGTGTTTCATTACTGAATGAATCCACGCTTTTGAACGAATGAGTCAATGAGTCAGAAATAGATTCAAAAAAGTCACTTGCCTCGTTTCTGAATGATTCTGCGGTTTGAACGAATCAGTTGAGTGAATGCTGCCACCTACTGGCGGTTTGGTTTCATATTTAAAAGTAACATTGCATTTTTCCCAACATTTATTTGCTGGTTTAAAAAATGTTTAAAATATTAATCTAACAAAATTATTTACGCATTTGAAATTTATAGAGAATATCTGTAACTTAGTCCAGACTGTGGGAATTGTAATGTTTTTTATGTACATTTTTGTTGCTGTTGTTGTTGTTGTTGTTGCATTTGAAAAAACGTATCGATTTTTGTTTGTATATGCTCACAATTATAGTTCTTAGAAAGACAATTGGAATCTGGAGGTCAAGCTTACAAAAAAATTGGAAATCGTAATCTCCCAAGAAAATTGCAATCGGTGCAACTCTACTTCATATTTACTGAGAAAAAAAGAAAATTAGGCTTATTAGATCCATTTTTGACATTATCTTCATGACACATTTTGCCCTCAGTTCTCACTGACTATTGTAATACAAATAGTGTTAATTTCATTAACAGAAACAGAATCATTTTCTAAAAATTTTTTCCCTAACATCAACATGCAATATCACTGATTAAAAAAAAAAAGACTAGTATATAGTTTAAAAAAAAGAATCAATCAATCAGTGGTTATTTATTAAGCACATTTAAAAACAACTGAGGTTGATGCAGTGCTGTACAATATAATAATAATAATAATAACTACAGTAGAGAAAAGAACAGAGCAGTGCTACAAAAGAAACATACTTGCGGTTGCCAGATGTCAAGAGTTTAAATTAAAAACTCTATATCCAAAATCTCTCTATTTTTTTCAACAACAAAAGAGGAATTGAATCTAGACCTCCATGAGTTTTCATTCTTGCGGTTGCCAGATGTCAGAGTTTTAATCCCCTCGTCAGAGCTTCTGTCTCAAAAGGACACTTTTTTGTGTTTTACTTTATCTTCTCAACCTGCCAACCAGTTTTCATAATGTAGTGAGTGTTTATATTTAACCCTAACCCTGTATATAATAAATCAGAAAATTAGATGAGGTCAAATAAAGCAGTCGACATTCTCCTGATTTGTGCTTACAGGTGACAGTGTGGTTATTTTCATGTACTATCTAAAATGACAACAGTCATGATCATTATTAATTGTGATCAAAATATCATGATTTAGTGCTGCTTCTGAACAGGATGAGGTTATTGTAGGTTGTGTTGCTCTTGGGCAAAATGTTCATAGAGCTGTGATTTGATGTGATTGGTGTGACTGACGATCTCTTTCTACACTTGACCTGTGTTTGTGAACGTGACATAATGTTTCAAGCAGAAGCCAGATGTGTGTGTTTCCCTGCAGTGATGTGAGTGTTTGTTGTGTCTCTGATCAGGTTGAATTGAGTGTGTTTGTGTTGATCATGTGACAGGAATCAGCGACGGGTGATCTTCAGTCTCCTGTGACTCCGGAGAGCATCAACGGGACGGACGAGAGAGTGACGCCCGACGCCGCGTTCAACGCCGAAAGCCGTGTGGAGATCAACGCCGTACCGTTCCCTCACAGGTGAACACACGCACACACTCCTGCTCTCTTTGTGAATGGCTGCCGTCTGCGTGTCAGTAA
Source organism: Labeo catla (assembly GCA_012976165.1). Taxonomy (NCBI): domain Eukaryota; kingdom Metazoa; phylum Chordata; class Actinopteri; order Cypriniformes; family Cyprinidae; genus Labeo; species Labeo catla. The sequence goes on along the minus strand of VONZ01000874.1, from coordinate 271,508 downwards.
TGTGTTCATCCATATTTCACAGTCTGTGACCTCACGGACAAACATTACATTAAAACTGTGTTAGACATCAAATATGCATGAAAACACATTTCGGTCATTTACTATGAAAGGCGCTTGGAGCAACTCGCCGTCTCTGACAGGTTTGGCAGCAAAGCTCTACTGGAGACTGTTTGATGTTTATTATTGTGAAATTCAGTCACATGACATTCAGAACAAGTTCCTGCATCTCAGCGCTGGATGTGAAAGTCAAACCTCATCCGTTTCTCTTCTAGACATCGTTCAAGACTAATTGTAGACGTCTTGTGTTTTCCAGCTCCACGTCCATCACCAAACACTGGGAGGCGGAGCTGGCGGCTCTGAAGGGGAATAACGCTAAGCTGACGGCGGCGCTGCTGGAGTCCACGGCTAACGTCAAGCAGTGGAAGCAGCAGCTGGCGGCGTATCAGGAGGAGGCCGAGCGGCTGCACAAACGGGTCAGAGACGCTCGTGACCGAATGATTACCGAAGCCAGTTCGGTCGGTCTGATCGCGAGCAAATGAGCGTCTGTGGTGACTCTGTGTGTGTTTCAGGTGACGGAGCTGGAGTGTGTGAGCGGACAAACCGCCGGCATCAAAACGCAGAAAACAGAGCTGAACCAGACCATCGAGGAGCTGGAGGCCGAGCTGAAGGCCAAAGAGGAGGTCTGAGCGTCACACCGTCACTGCAAAACACCCATCCACTGCTTTACACTCCAAACGTGCAGGGCTGAGTGTGTTTGTTCCCCACAGGAACTGGAGAAGCTGAAAGAGGAAGTGGAGAAAGCCAACCAGCTGCAAACACAGAGAGATTCGATCACTCAGAAACTACAGGTAAACGTTACAGCTGTCGAATTAACACGTTCATTTGATGTCATTAATGATGGAAAAAAAAATCATGTGTTTTATTACATCCAGACCTGTCCATTATCTCACACTGATGCAGGATGACTGATTACTAGAATACAGTTTGATGAGCTGAAAATTCAGGATTCGAGGGCAAAAAAAAATCACCCTCTTATATTAATATATGGTATACTTCAGAAACATCACACCAGCAAGAATGCTGTTTTCACCAATATCTGCACCATTGCTCATGTAATACTGATTGATACAAGTTCAATAAACAAGTTAATATGGTGTTACATTTTAGACACAATATCATCTGTTTGTTCAGTTTCCCAGATAAAAATAGTTCCAATCAAAGCAAGTGAGTTAATGATTCAATGAATCATTCATAAAGACAGTCACTTTTTTGGTTCATTACTGAATGAATTGGGTGTTTAAATGAATCGTGTGAGCCAATGATTCAGTGATTCATAAAGACAGTGACTTTGTTCATTACTAAATGAATCAGGTGTTTAAATGAATCATGTGATTTAATGATTCAGTGACCCATACATAAAATTCACTTGCTTGGTTTCTAATTGAACTAGCCATTTGAACGAATTGAGTGAGTCAATGATTCAATGACTCATTCATAAAAAGCATCACTTGCTACGTTTTGGAATGAATCAGCTGTTTGAACGAACCTGTTGAATGAACGATTAATTGACTCACTCATTAAGACATTGACTTGCTGTCTTAGTTTAACATTTACAATAGTGTTTCATTTGTAAAAACACACAGCTCATTAAAACAAAACAACAGACGTTAATACTTTTACCTCAATTAATTAGTGAATAATTAGATGAATTAATCAGCACATCATGTAATTGATTAGATTAAACGTGCCAATCACCGACAGCCGGAGCGTCGCGTCTGACCGCTGTGTTTGCTTCCATCAGGAGACGGAGCTGAGGAACGCGGAGCTGGAGTCGCAGCTGGCGGATCTGGAGCAGCGTCTGGAGAACAGCCAGCTGGAGAGCGAGAGCTTCAGGAAGAGCCTGCGCTCGCTGCTGGAGCTGCTGGACGGCAAGATCTTCGAGCTGACCGAACTACGAGACAGTCTGGCCAAACTCATGGAGGGCGACAGCAGCTAGAGACGCACGACACGACTCGACTCGCACGCACACGTGAACACGGCCCGCGGACGCACCTGCGAGTTTACTGACACACGGACACACGACTATTGCCTTTCACCGCTCTCCGATTCGACACACAAACACTTCACCGTGGCGCGTTTTATACTGATTTCCTCTCGCCTCCGATCCACGACGCACAGACTGAGACGTGTGATCCCGACACGGAAAACCTCGCTGCTCTTTCTTGACCTGCGTAGGTTTTCTGTGAAGGCGGAACGAACTGAAGATCCGCTCCGCGTGACGTCTGCTACTCTTCCACTCTTGAACTTCCACTGAAATCTGAGCAATACGAGAGAGAAACGGACGTTCGGTCGCACTATCAGGTATTTTCCGTCTCGCGCACGCTCTGCGAGGACACTTTGAGTCTGCGGTGGGTCTGAAAGCGTCTTTCCTTTCTAAACACTTTTTAACGACAAACACGAGGGTTTGGGTGCACCTGTGTGACGGGATGGAGGTGAATCATCTTGGGGTTTTTTTGTTTTTGCTCATTATGAAGAGCAGCAGTTTACTTCCTACTGTATGATTTCTGGTTATTTATTGTAAAAAAGATATCTATCTATATATTCTAATCACAGTGGCTGCATTAAGTAGTTATTTGAAGTATAAACATGTTTGTTTTCACTTCTCTTGTTTTTTTTATTATTATTTGCAGTGTGGAAATATGGTTGTTTTTTAATGTGGAGATAACCTGGCAATATTTTTGAACTCTTCAAGTATTTAAAAGGGAAACGACATCATCAAATATCAGTTGATTTTGCAGAGAGAGTGTTTTTCTTTGCCAAATCTGTTCTCTCGTACAGATGAAGTTGCCTTCGGTACTGAGATGCATCAACGGTAGCGATTCACGTCCTTCTGATTGCCAAACCAGTGATCACGCGCTTCTGAAGAACTTCAAGGGCTCGCAGCAGTTAGATGTGGTAGTTTTTGACATACTGGACGGCTTTTATTATTATTATTATTATTATTATTATTATTATTATTATCATGTTTGATTTATGAGCCGATGTGACACTTTGAGGCTCAGAGACCTTTGAATAATAACTGAGAATATTGAATATAAACACACCTAAACACAATTGTAATTCTGAGTTTATAGTAAAATTAAAGAGGAAAAATCGTCGACAGTGTTGTGTTTCTGTTTGTGAATGTTTGAACTCAGAACAGATGTTTGTAAAATCATATTTCACCCCAAAACACAAGAAAAACAGCAAATGATATTGTAAAGATGAAGAGCTTCAGGGTGGTTTTTCATGTTTTATGACACATTCTCTCGTCATGACTGTGATGTGAAATATCTGTACTGTAAATGTCAGTGTTGTTCCTGTTTCTGGACGTCTTCATGATTCTGAAACAGGCTTCAGTATATTTATTTAGTTTGTTTGGGGTGAAATATGAGCTGACATGATCATGAGATCTTTTGGTGTTTCAATGAAACTTTTCCTCAAGTCATCACGTGTCTTCAGAAGATGTGGATAATGAGCTCGAATCACACGGATGACTGTCATGAAACTTACGGTGAGATGATGTTTTTGTCTCCTGGATCTTGACCATCTCTGTCTCTGTCTGTATAAGAGCAGCTTAAACATTCATCTGAACATCTGCTTTTGTGTTCAACAGAATGAAGAAAGTCACTCAGGTGAGTAAACCGTGACACAATATGATCGTGATTGATACTACATTAGGTGCATCTCTATTTGAGAAATACTGCAAAATAGAGGGTATTTTGTCTTGTTTTTCAGCAAAAATATCTGAACATTAATAAATCAAGATACATTTACTTGAGAAGTAAAATAGTTGGATGCCAGGTATTTTTAAGCTATGACTCCGAATAGTTGATTTTTAGAAAAGAGATCACGGTTCTCTTACGATTCTAAAAACAATATGTAGGCCAATTTACTTAAGATTCTTACAAAATGTTTATTGTTACAAATGAGTCTATTTATACATGTCTAAAATGTTATAAATGAGTCTATTTAAAAATAAAAATATGTAAAAAAAAAAAAATTAAATAACTTGTTTCGTTTCAAATTTTTTACATTTCTTGAATGAATGATTCAGACATCAAATAGTCTACATTTAACAGTCACTGGGATCATGTAACATTTACAACCTTTAATCGAAGCGTAACATTAGTTCCTCAGTTTCTCATTTTGATCGCGGCTGCGGCAACATCTCTAGTCTTTATCCGGACTATGAACTTTTATCCAGGTATTTTCGTTATTATTTAATGTTTGCAACACAGAAATGTAACATTCCGTGTATCCTGCTTGTGAATCTGTTACAAACACAGAGCTTTGACGGGAGCAGGTTTAAATATTCTGATGTGATCACGATTTTAAATCTTTTTAAAATCATCATATGGAAACAAGAAAGCGCTTGTATGAATCCAGATCGCGATCTTTTCAAGATTAATCCACATGAGCCTGTAGCCTATGTATGATTGTATGTCATTATTTTCCCCTCCAGAAAACAAGACTTAATTGTAATTTTGCTGCTCTATAAATGTATCTTGATTTAAGAACGTTTAGAAATTTGTTTATATATATATATTTATATACTGGCAAAACAAGACAAAAATACTTAAGAAAATGTAAAGATGTAGCTTGCAAGCAAAGACAAAAATAATATCCAACAGAAATGATAAACATTAGATTTGCAGCATCTCTATTTTAATAAAGTGACTTTTTACTTGTGTAGTAATATTTAACCACTTGTGTTCTTAGTGAAGCTTTTTATCAGAACATCAGAAAATGACACATTTGGTTTAACATTAGTCTCTAGAATGAAATATTTGAGGCTGTTCAGCAGTAGATGAATATTCATGAGGGCTGATTGTGAGGTCATCTGCATGCAGATCAGACACGCCCACTGATGCCTGTAGCTCCGCCTTCTGCTGCTGTCCTGACGATGATGATCTGCTGATGCCACCCAGCGGTCAGACGGTGTCAGCGCGGCTCAATCTGATGAGAGGATGATGATGATGATGATGGTAAGTATCATCCACACAGTAAAGAACCAACAGGAGGGTTTGTTTTGAAACTTTATTTACGTAAGGGGCAAAATGCAAATTCAAAATAACTATTAGGAGTACAATGTTTGGAAAAGCAGAGTAAAAGCAAAACTGGAGTTCAAAAAAATCATTGTACATTTTATGATATTGCTTTACATATTTAAATATTTAGTTAAACTTAATAAATACAGGCGTCCTGTAGGCAAACATGCGATGGATCTGCGCGTTATTATACACCAGAAGGTCTGTTTTCAGTTTCTAACATAATATTGCACGTGTGGAGCGAGCGGCTGATTTTCACGTCTCGCTGTCGCTCACGACTGTAGTGTGTTTCGGAATCGGTTCGACTGATGACGTAAGAATGCATAGAACATACAGAACAATTAATATGATTCAAACAAATAATATCAAAAGCTAAATACAGTACACGTGATGAAAACATGACAGATTACACTGCGGTGCCGCGTACAGAGTCCGTCGTCGCTACAGACGCGCCGCACGGCATCGTGGGTAAACGCGGGTCACGTGACGGGCAGATGTGGAGACCGCGGGCCTGTCGGGTGGTTCAGTGCCGGACGTTCAGACGTCCACAGAGTCACAGACGCGAACAAACGACTCGGTGAATCGGTCGCTAGTAACGTGAGTTCATTCAACGCTTCAAAATCAAGACGATTATGCTGACGAACAGCAGGTGACGCTCCTCACACTCACTCGTGTTCTCATGAACGCTGATCTCTGCTCCTGCGTCATTTTAACGGCGTGTTTTAAATGATTGTCTCTGCTAATGCGTCATGGGACGAGCGCCGCTTCCGCTCGAGTCGATCGGTGTTATTTTAGCATTTTCCCTGCTAATGTTCTGGCAAGGTTCTGAGCAAACGCTCTTGTTTTAATGTTGTTAGAATGTTTGTTGTCTGGCCTTTAAAAATATTCTCAAACGTTATTTCTGCATTGTTCTTGGAACTTATTTGCGAAACATTTCGAATGGATGTTACTTTTAAATGTTGCTACTTGTTTCAGAATGTTCATATGTAACATTCAAATGTAACGTTCCTATAATGTTTGCAACATGATACAATGGAATGTTTCCTTAATGTTCAGAAAAAATGGATGTTTTAAATATTCAGAAATAACATTTTCATAATTTAATTAGAACATCAGCAAAATGATCTTACAACATATTTTGCTCTGTGTGTGTGTGCGTACATATATGTGACCCTGGAGCACAAAACCAGTCAACGCTGAATAAATCAGCTTTCCATTGATGTATGGTTTGTTATGACAGGACAATATTTGGTCGAGATACAACTATTTGAAAATCTGGAATCTGAGGGTGCAAAAAAATCAAAATATTGAGAAAATCACCTTTAAAGTTGTGCAAATGAAGTTCTTAGCAATGCATATTACTAATAAAAAAAATTACGTTTTGATATATTTAAGGTAGAAAATGTGCTAAATATCTTCATGGAACATGATCTTTACGTAATATCCTAATGATTTTTGGCATAAAAGCAAAATCTATAATTTCGACGCATACAGTGTATTGTTGGCTATCGCTACTTATGACTGGTTTTGTGCTCCAGGGTCACATTTATAGTTTTTATTAATATTTTGAATTAGCTTTTATTTTATATTTCAGTTTTTGTTTTAATTTTAATAATTTTTAGTAATCTTTAAAAAACATTTGAGCTTATTTATAATAATTTTTCTATGTGCTTTTACCCTTTTTATTAAAATTTATTCTTATAAATATTACTATTTAGGTTTAATTTGTTTTTATTTCAGGTTAAGTTCTTATGTATTTCTGGTTTATAATAGTGTTTTAAACTTCAACTTATTTTAATTAATTGCCAAGGCAACATTTATTTTCTTCTAGTATAAATGTATCTAATATTGATATTTTATTTCAGGTTGTTTCTTTTCATTTAATAAAAATGCGTTTTGGTTTGAGTTTCTGATAACAGTGCTGATTAATATCAGAGCTGGTCGAGTTTGTTTGATGTGTCAGGAGATCATGAACGGAGAAACACGTCTCTGCTGAAACGCTCGAATCTCCTGCTATCATACGTAACGACAAAAAGAAGAGAAGAAAAGTAAAAAATGAATGAGAAGTAAGTGGAATAAACACTGATCAGAGAGCGGTCTGTGTTTCAGTGATCTGCTGTGAGGTAAACACACACACACACACACACACACACACACACACACTGATGACGGTCATGATGGCGGTGTGTCAGCGGAGCTTCAGCTCTCCCAGTCGGTGCAGGGCGGCGTCTCGTCCTCAGACTCGGATTCGGGCGAGGCCTCTTTGATGCGGCGCAGGGCCTCGTGGATGCTGCGGGTCAGCGGGTCGGACGATTCCACCGGCGCTCCCTTGCCGCCGCGCTCCTGTCTGCGCACCTTACGCAGCTTCACGCCCTTACGGATCTGAGCCAGGATGTTGTTGCCGTCGTCCTCGTCCGGATCGGGCGCCAGAACGCGCAGCTCGGCCTTCCGCAGGTGAAAGCTGCCGCGCTTCAGACTGGCCAGAACCTCGTCCATCGGCGAGCTCGCTGAGGACACAAACGGGACGTTACTCGACGCTCGTCAGCGACAGCGGTTAAACCTCGCGTGTGTCGGTGTGTGTCTCACCTCTCCTCCACTGGTTGGACTCGAGCGAGGCGGTCTTCCTCAGCTTTTTCCTGGCGTTGAGCAGCTGACTGCTGTCGAAGAAGCGCGCGGTGAACGGCCCGAGGGGAGACTCCGCATCCGGCTGCCGCACGGGGCTGGCGCTCTGAGGCGGGCCGTCCGCGGGCGTCTCCTCCAGAGAGGGAGGGGGTGGAGGCGGAGGAGGCGGGGGCGGCGGAGGAGGAGGAGGCGGGGAGATGGGCGAGGTGGACGAGTCCAGCAGCAGCAGCTCTCTGGCGGGAGGAAGTGACGCGTGCGCGTCGGGAGGCGGGACCTCGGCCACGGCGCCGCCCATCGGAGGCAGCGACAGGAAGCTCTCGGGCCGGCGGAGCTCCGGCACTCCCGCCAAGTGTTCCAATGGAGCCGGAGCGTCGTCCGTCTGCACGCTGGCGGCCTGCGTCTGCGGCTGCTCTGTCCTCGCGCCCGCTCTCTTCCTGGAGTACGCCAGACGCAGACGCGTGGACTTCAGAGTCACCTGACCCGGGTACCGCTGTGGAAACGGCAGACCGGAGCGGCTCGTTAACAATACAACACTGACCGTATAGACGGAGATCGAGAGTGTGATTTCGAGTTGAGACTCTGACCTGTCTGAAGCTGCGCAGTCGGTCCAGCGTCCTCTGTCTCTCCTGACTGACTCTGGACAGACGCTGCTCCTCTTCCTCCTCTTCATCCTGCAGACACACGTCATGTGTTATCAACATGTGATTCATCATCATCATAGGGAATGTAATGCTCTTTTGACTCGCACCTGCAGCAAAGCTTGCTGGGAAACGGAGTCCGGGCCGCCCTGCCGCTGCTGCAGCTTCTGTGTGTGATTGATGATGCAGATTTCCTGAGAACAAAACGAGACATCAGAACTGTGAAACGGGGACAGTCAACAAATAAAGACCGGCCGAACAGAAAAACATATTTGTCAACGATAATTAAACATGCCAGATATCAGGCAAACAGAAATAATGAACCAATAATGAAAATTAATAAAATGCCATATATCGGCTAAACAGAAAAAAATTATTAGCCGATGATAATTAAAGAATGCCAAATATAGTCCAAACAGTAAAAGATATATATAGATATATTGGACAAACTCAAAAACATTTAACCAATAACAATAATAGAAAATGCCAAATAATAATCCAAAAATAAAAAGCTGATACTGATAATTAAAAAAATTGGAAAATATGAGCCAAATGCAGATGATGATCAGTAAAAAATGCCAAGTATCAGCCAAACAAACAAAAAATTATTTTGAGAATTTAAAAAAAAAAAAAATCAAATATCAGCAAATATGTTGGTCCTGGCAATATGTCGGTCGACCACTAGATGACACTGATGTTTATATTCTGATCAAATCGTTTCCGGCTCTGGTACCTTCTTGTGTTTGAGGTAGGCTTTCTTGGCGGTGATGCGTCCTCTGCGGGCCTCCAGCTGTCTGGTCCTCTGCTGTAGTTTGGCCACGTCGTCTCTAGGCGGGGTCAGAGGGGTCGAGGGGTCGTCGGTGGCCTTCATGGCGTCAGGACTCTCGTAGGTGTCGTAATAAACCACCTCCTCCTGCCTCTCTGCAAACACACGCACGCACGCGGTCACACACACGGATGACGGCTGAACGGGCATCATCGAGGACACAAGCGTGCAGACGCTCACCGCTCATCTGTCTGCGCAGACTCTGCAGCTGAGCCGTCAGCAGCAGCTCCTCGTACTTCAGGATCTCGAACTGGATCTCGTAGAGCTGCAGCTGAAGCTCGTAGTACATGGCCTCCAGCTGATCCAGACGCACCATGGCGTCTTCGCCGCCCTGCAGACCCTGCATCTGAGAGAGGCCAGAATCGCAGCACACAGCACTTGTTTACTGAAACTCTATAATGTTACTGACACATCCAGTGTTGTGTTATGTGTGTGTGTGTGTGTGTATGAACCTCCTCTTTGAGTCCGTGTTTCCTCTGTTCCAGGCAGATCTCTTTGGCACGCATCAGCTGCAGTGTTTCCTTAGACACGGCGTACTGGAGTTTCTCCATTCGCTCCACCGCCGCACCCCACGCAGCTTTACCGAACTTCCTCTGGTCGGCGCGCATGCGCTCGTACATCACTGACAGACAGAGAGAGAGTATATCCTCAAGACATCTCTGATTGCTCAGAAATAGCAAAAATAGCGTTTCCCTGATCTGAATAAGATATTTCACATAAAAGATGTTTACATACGGTCCACAAGAGAAAATAATAGTTGAATTTATAAAAATGACCCGGTTCAAAAGTTTACATCCCCTTGATTCCTAATACTGTGTTGTTACTTGAATGATCCACAGCTGTGTTTGTTTGTTTAGTGATAGTTGTTCATGAGTCCCTTGTTTGTCCTGAACAGTTAAACTGCTGCTGTTCTTCAGAAAAATACTTCAGCTCCCACAAATTCTTGGGTTTTCAGCATTTTTGTGTATTTGACCCCTTTCCAGCAATGACTGTATGATTTTGAGATCCATCTTTTCACACTGAGGACAACTGAGGGACTCACATGCAACTATTACAGAAGGTTCAAACACTCACTGACGCTCCAGAAGGAAAAACCATGAAAACAACTGAACAGAATGAAAATGTGCACATTTTTCTCATTTTGCCAATCATATTTTTTACATACATTTAGTGCTGCCCTTCAGAGGCTACAGAAGATACTTACATGTTTCCCAGAAGACAAAACAAGTTAAATTTACCCTGATCTTCAAATTCCAAAAGTTTTCACCCCATGGTCTTTCCTTCTGGAGCATCAGTGAGTGTTTGAACATTCTGTCATTGCTGGAAAGGGGTCAAATACACAAAAATGCTGGAAAACCCAAGAATTTGTGGGAGCTGAAGGATTTTTCTGAAGAACAGCGGGTAGTTTAGCTGTTCAGGACAAACAAGGGACTCATGAACAACTATCACTAAACAAACAAACACAGCTGTGGATCATTCAGGAACAACACCGCATTTAGAATCAAATGTATGTATGTGTGTATATATATATATATATATACAGTAGTCAACGTTTGAAGTGGATCAAAACATTTCATCAATGTTGTCCTAAAACCAAAACAATACCTGTTCTTGTCTTAGGTCAACTTTAATGAAATGTTTTGATCCACTTCAAATGTTGACTACTGCAGACAATATATATATATATATATATTGTCTGCAGCATTGTCTATACATTGTCATATATATATGACAATGCAGTACATGCAGATATCGCTGATCATGAGACGTCCTACAGCTCATTTCTCCAGTGTAAATCCAACATGATCAGGTCTGAAGGACGGCAGACGGACGGACGGTCGGCGGTCTCACCTTTCTGAGCGCGTGCCGTTGTCTCGAAGTATTTGACGGTCAGGTCCTGTATGGACAGCACAGCGGTATGAGCCTTCCTCTGCCAGTCCTCATCCTCCCTGCGCAGAGACTCCACACGCCGCGGCCCCAGATGCTCCGTCTCCAGTGAGATCTGACACACACACACACAAATACAGGTCAGTTTGAGACACACACACACACACACATACATCCCAACAAACACACACAGGTCAGCTGTTACGCTGCTGTTCTCGAGTTCACACTCGCTCTCACCTTTGTGTTTGGTGAGACACACACACTCATCACACACACAGACCTGGTGTTTACAGTGCTGACAGTCTCAAACTGAACTTGAAAATGAGTCTTTCTGACATACTGTTAAGAACAAGACCAAGTCATTCGTTCGATTCACTTGTTCATTTGAGTCATGAGAATGATTCAAATCAATAACCATGTTTAAGACTGATTTGTTTCTGACTTATTTATTAAAAAGAATTGACTCATAAGAGTCATTTGTTGGTGAATCAGACTACAGTGATCATGTTGTGCTTGTTGTTGTGTTCATAGCAATAGAAACTGAACTGAACAAACACGACGAGTCATGAACACACACTGTACAGTGAGTCTGTGGATCACCAGTGTGTTTAGTGTGTGTTAGCGAATCTTTCTGGAACAGAATGTTCACACACACACTTACAGCATCAACACCACAGAAACTATAATGTGAACCAGATGCTGCTGCAGCATACAGTACAAACACACACACGGTCCTGTGAGATTCATCTGAATCACGTCATGCTTTAAATATCCTGATCTCACCGTGCCGCTCCGCGCATGTGAACACGATCGGATGATGTCAAATGATGTTCAGAAAATAAACTGCTCATAAAGTGAAGCATTGCAAGTGTTGCTTCACTCATAAATGATCGTTCTGTCATCATTTCCTCGCCCTCATGTTTTCTTAAACCTGTTTCGGTCATCTCTGAATCAGTAAATCCCCATTTGGAGTGAAGCTTCAAACACGACGCTTTGTTCTCCAGATCTTCCGAGGTCATAAGATGCTTTGTGAGGAATCATCATTCACTGAAGATTGTGATTCGTTCCCACACGCTCGCATTGGGAGTTCATGAGAGGAGTGACTACATCTGATTCATGAACAAACCAGATGTTTTCGATGAAGCGTTCTAAAGATTCGTTCACAAATCTGATTCTTCTGGATCTTCAGTTCAACTCACTGATTCATGATTTGCTCACAGCAGTGAACAACTCACTGAATCAGAGCAATATGTGATGCTCTACCCCATCCATGATCTACTGGATCAGGATTTTTACTCACATTTTTCTCAAAATATTTTTAGCTTAGGAGAAACTGAAGAATGTCTATTCATTATAAAGGCTACTTCACAATGCAGTGGTTAAACATTCTGAATGAAGTCCCTTCTGCTCACCGAGGCTGCATTAATTTGATCAAATATTAATTAATAAATAAATTAATTCATTCATTCATTAATATTAATATCTGTTAAATATTTAGCATCATTACTCCAGTCTTCAGTGTCACATACCGATTTGCTGCTCAACAAACATTTATGATTATTAGCAATGTTGAAAACAGCTGTGCTGCACAATATTAGGAAGTGGAAACTGTCAATTAGGATTCACAGATGAGTAGAAAGTTCAAAAGAACTGCATTTATTTGATATAGAAAGTTTTTATCTTTACTGTCTCTTTTGATAAATTGAATGAATCCTTGATTAAGTAAAATATGGTTTCATTATAAAATCAAAGAATCTAAATTCTTCTTGTTTGTCTTGTTTTCAGTGATTCGTTTGGTGCTCGAGAGCCGCTGATCTACAGAGACTCTTCTGACCGTCAGCGGCACGTCACATGTCTAATTCATGTATGGAAATGCGATACCCACACTGCACCTCTCTGATCACATGACACTCGATCTGGGCATCCCATAATGCCTCAGTCACTCATTCATCTCCTCATGCATTCATTCATGCAGCACTCGCTGCCCATATGTTTGTCTGACACACTGCTCTGTGTGTGTGTGTGTGTGTGTGTGTGTGAATGTTTGTGTGTTCACCGTAAAAACCCTTAATTCACGGAAAACACATGCAAATGTGAGCACACAGTATTTGCATATGTTTTTGTGTGAATGATGAGGGGTTTTATAGTGTCACACACACACAGAAACCTGAATTGTCAGTTTGTCAGGTAAACTGTAGAAACAGAGTGAGAGACTCATTTGCATACAGGTGTTGTGAATGCATGTGTGTGTGTGTGTTTGTAAACTCAACCGGTCTTTCAATGAAGTGCTGAGTTATGACACTGGTTTAGAGTCACACACACACACACACACACGATTCTGTGTCTCTCCACCCTTAATGTGATTAGAGTGGGGGCTCACGGGAAGTGGCGGTTGCTATGGCAGCAGGGGGTCGTGTGTGTGTGTCTGTCGTGAACAGGTGACGTGTGCGTACCTTGATCTGCTGTCTGCGCAGCATGGCTAACTCGCGCATGTCTCTGAAGGGCTGCAGCAGGTAGTGGTAGAGCTCAGTCGTGGCCTCCACCAGATCTCCATACGCCTCGTCCTGCTCCGCGTACAGGTGCAGCAGCTCCACCATCCGCTCCACGCCGCGCTGCTTCTCCAGCAGCTGCACACGACAACGACACACGCGTCACACGACAATAACAATAACACACGTCACGTGATAATAACACACGTGCGTCACACGCTGACCGTGGCCTCATTTTGAGCAATGTCTGTTCAGGATCTGTTAAATCTGAGGTTTCACATCAGAACACACACCTAATGATGCACGATTATTAGACATAAAACCAGAATCGTGATACAGCTCAACGCAATTGTGCGTGTGATTTAATGACCCTGGAGCACAAAACCAGTCTTAAGTATCACGGGTATATTTGCAGCTACAGCCAAAAATACATTGTATGGGTCAAATTTATAGATTTTTCTTTTATGCCAAAAATCATTAGGATATTAAGTAAATGTTCCATGAAGATATTTTGTAAATTTCCTACCGTAAATATATCAAAAGTTCATTTTTGATTAGTAATATGCATTGCTAAGAACTTCATTTGCACAACTTTAAAGGTGATTTTCTCAATATTTTTTTCACCCTCAGATTCTAAATTTTCAAATAGTATCTCAGACCAATATTGTCCTATCATAACAAACCATACATCAGTGGAAAGCTGATTTATAAATCTCAATTTCATGAAATTGACTTGAGTGCGTCACTGTTCATTTAATCGTGTCCATTCACAGTAAATGATCCACACAAACTCCATCTGCGTCTGCTGTGATTCTGAGTTGCTTTAATGCTCATCTGAAAACAAAACATTAATCAAACATCACTACAAACTTATAATGAGACCCGCTAAAGAGAAGCTTCGGTAGCTTCTTTTACTTTTCCATCAAAATAAATGTAGAAATTGAGACATGAATATGATTACTGTAATTTTACAGATAAAATCATTTTTTTATGTCTTCTGAATATGACTCATCCTGTTCTTGACAGCTTTGATTTGCTAAACTGACAGGGAAAGAGAAAACTGCTGGAGTCGCACGTCACATCAGTGTCATCGTGATGCTGTGAACAGTGTGCTCAGATCTGTGTGTGTGTGTGTTATCAAACTCATCCTCTCTCACACACACTGGTGTCTGGACGCTGACGTTTGTTCAGTCAGTAAATGAGTCTGTTGTGTTTGTGCTCGTAGTGAATGTTGAGCTCTGTTTGGAGATGAATGGACTGTCTGTGTGTGTGTGTGTGTGTGACTGCAGCGGCTCAAACACTGCTCCATTCATCAGCAACACTGAGCCTCTGTTTACCTTGACGACCGGTCGCCATGGAGACCACAGCCGTGTGTGTGTGTGCGTGCGCGTGGAGACGAGCTGCTGTTGTTCAGGTAGAGACACACCTGCTGTAACGGACTGCCTCTGCTTTGACTGCACACCTGCTGATGCTTTCACAGCTATTGTTGGTGTAAATACTATTCACATCTGCTCACGTGACCCACGTCACGCAGTCAGCGCTGTGAATGAGAGTTAACTGTGTTATACTGAACTTCTAATGAAGTTACTCTGTGCACAAGTTTCAGGTCAGTGGGATGTTTTTTTTTTTTTGAAAAAAGTCTCTTGTGCTCACTGAGGCTGCATTTGATCAGAAAAACAGTAAAACAGCTGCATTTATTTGAAATAGAAACCTTTAGTGACGTTATAAATCTTTACTGTCACTTTTGTTCAGTTTAAAGCAGCTTTGATGAATAAAACTATGAATTTCTTTCAAAAAGAGCCCAGATCTTTGTACAGCACTTCTGTGTTGTTTACGTTTGTACTGTAGAGATGTTTACTGATGATGATGATGATGATGAAGGGCTGTGTGTGTGTGTGTGCAGGAATACATTCGCAGGACGTTTCTACTGTTGTTTTTTCTCGCTCTGTTTATGCTGGAAAACCCCTCCAGCTGTGACGTCACATCCTGTTTCCTCTCCTGTTTTTGGCACAGGATACACGAGTCACTGTGGAAAACGTCCTGATTGGCTGACAGCTGTGATGTCATGTGACTCTTCCATGGGAATCATTTCTACACCTTCATCAGGCTGTGAGTGTGTGTGTGTGTGTGTGTTTGTGGCTTGTGTTTCCAGTATTTATGACACATTTGCACATTAATATACATGATGAAGTGTGAATGAACAACATCCCACAATAACACACACACACACACACACACACACACACTCTCTCAATAAACACAAACACATACAGCAGTGTTTGACCTGCACCACCCATCAGGAAATCACACCAGTCACCGCTGACCTTTGACCCGCAGAGCCAACCACAAACACGCTAGATAACAGCCGTCTGAACACTCGTCTGTCCTGCAGAGCTGAAGCAGACAGATTCAACGACCGATGAGCTCTCTATACTGTCACACACACACACACATGATAGAAGCATCTACAGCACACGCAGCCTAACCGTGACCGCAGACCAGCACACACGCACACACACACACACACACAGAGCGGCACGTGTTTTCAGTTGTGATATTTTTAGCAGTGCTGTAAGGGAATGATTCACTCAAAATTCACCAGGATTTCTTCTGTGGAACACAAATGAACTTTGATAACCAACTGCATTGGATCCCATTGACTTTCATTATGTAGACAAAACATTTCTTAAAATATCTTCTTTTGTGTTCCACTGAATGAAGAAAGTCAAACAGGTTTGTGTGTGTGTGTGTGTGTTCTGTCGCTGTTTGACTCTTGTTTACAGTCAGACGTCCTGCTGACTGGTTGATTTTGAACACGTGTAGTTCAACATGAGCAGACACTGAGATAAACTGCAGCATTGAGATGTAGAAACACACGGTTGATTTGACTTCAATTTGGGAAAAACTAAACACAATCAAAGGAAAGATTCATAGTGCCCTAAAATGTCAGTTTTGTTAAACTTCTAATAAAATGCATCATGATTTCAGTTAATTTAACATGCGTTTGATTACTAAAATGTCATTTAACTTAAAATATAATCCAGAAAAATTTAAATTGGATATGTAATATGTGACCCTGGACCACAAAACCAGTCATGAGGGTCAATTTTGAGATTTATACATCAGCTGAAAGCTGAATAAATAAGCTTCATCCATTGATGTATGGTTTGTTATGACAGGACAATATTTGGTCGAGATACAACTACTTGAAAATCTGGAATCTGAGAGTGAAAAAAATATTGAGAAAATCACCTTTAAAGTTGTGCAAATGAAGTTCTTAGCAATGCATATTACTAATCAAAAATTAAGTTTTGATATATTTACGGTAGAAAATTAACAAAAATATCTTCATGGAACATGATCTTTACTTAATATCCTAATGATTTTTGGCATAAAAGAAAAATGTGATCATTTTTGACCCATACAATGTATTGTTGGATATTGCTATAAATATAACCGTGATACTTAAGACTGGCTTTGTGCTCCAGGGTCACATTTGAGGGGAAAAAATTAAAATGTATTTCACAGAGCCCCAAATGAGTGTCTTGAATAACACGTTAACTTGCTACTAACCAGCTCTTCAGCCGGTCACTAATATAAACCTGGGCTCAGTACAGTAACTGTGTCATCAGTCGTCAGCACGTGAGTGTGTGTGTGTTTGTGTGTGTGTGGCTCCGCCCCCGATGACATCACCACTGTAAGGTCAGCTGTGTTTAACTGAGCAGTGATTATGGTCTGTTGTCTGTTAGTGACCAACTCTCACATCAGTTATCGCCTCAGTTACTCTAGCAGGACATTCGATGTAAATGTGTTGAATGTTTAATGAGTGTGTGTGTGTGTGTGTGTGTGTTAATGACAGGTGTGTTCAGTGCTGTGCTGTCACTCGCAGCAGCGTGTGAACGAATCACAAGTGCAGGTGAGCGGCCGCGTCACCATGTTTACGAGCACTTCATGGGAACACAACGAATCAAACACACTCCTGATCGAGCTCCATTCACTGGACAAACAGGAAGTTGTCAGACCCGCTGAGGAAGACTAATCAAGGCTGTGCTTAAAATGTGCACAATTTTGGCCACAATTAAAGCTTTTTTTGTTGATAAGTGCTTGTAATTACACCTTTATGAAGATGTTTAGCTCATGTTTTGTTTCCAAATGTTAGTGACTCAATGTAGAGAAACAGAGTTCATGAGGATCATTCACTGTGAGACATCATGAGCTGCCGGTGCGTAAATGAACACAGTGCTGCGCTTCACTCTGAAACGCACGGCACACGTAATTATTTAATAAATCACAACCTTTGTGCTTTGATAACTGACACAAAAGCTCAATTTTGGGTTTATTCTGAATAATCATGCAGCACTAAAGCAAATCACTCCAAACAAACACTTCAAAACACAACATGTTCATTCAGTCACGTTCACACTACAATTCAACACTAGATGCGTTTGATCGTCTGACCTGAATGTAAACATGTTTGTGCATCATGACAGTAAATGACACTCGCTGTGATGTTTGTGATGACATTCACTCATTTATAGGTGTGTGTGTGTGTGTGTGTGTGTGATCTGCTCAAACTCATTGTGCTGACTCCGGGTCAGGTTTCGCTCTGACAGATGGTGGTTTAGGGGTTCAGTGACCCGTGTGCTGATCATCACATCTAACTGACAGCAGCTAGTGATGCTTTACTTTACTAGAGTTAGTTCTGGTTAGTTGAGGCTCCGCCCACATCCTCTGTCATTCTAATCAATCAATGAACGATCTGAGTTATTAATATCTGTGTTAGTGACTCTCAACACTTCAATCAACGAGAACAAACACCTTCAGTCTCTGATGATTCTCAGATGACATGCAGGAGTGTTTCTGTAGGCTCTCGTGTGTGTGTGTGTGTGTGTGTGTGTGTGTGTTCAGTCAGTGAGGTGATGCAGCAGTTGTTGTTTTCATACTTTCATGTTCAAACATATGAATCTCACAGATGCATCACAGCCATGTCACACTGTCATTTACTGTAAACACACACACAAACACACTTCAGCAAAAACAACTGAAAAGAGGTTTGAGTTTGAACATGAGCAGCAGCTCTGGTGTTGTGAATGAAGACAGTCAGTATTGTGTGTGTGTTTGTGGTTAGTCAAATCAGATGTATTTGTATATCGCTTTAACAGAAGCTTTACAGAAAATTGTGATGTTATCTTATAATACCTTAATATCTTTATGCCTAATATCCACATTTATCAGATAAGAGCTGGATGATAATATACTTTATGATGATATAAAGATATAAAGATGTAAGATATAGTTATTTTATGACGATATAAACAGTCAAGCAGTTGTGATTTGCTGTATAGCTGATATGCTGTTACGAACAAACATTCTCCCAGTAACGCTAATACAAAAACATGATTTATACATAGTTTATGTAACGTTTTTCTGAAACGTATTCGTTTGTCTAACAACTTTAAAATGGTAATATCAACTGGATTCCGATGGTAGAGAGAACACTTAAAAGTAACGTTTCTATAACGTTTGCAAGATTATCGAATGGAACGTTCCTTTAGCGTTCACACAACCAAGAAAAAACATTTAAAAAATGTTGTAAGTTCCCATATACTATAGTTATATGGAGCTGTGTGATCATATAGTTAGATTCTGTGATGGCAAAAAACGATCACACAGTGGAGGTTTGCTGTTTAAATCCACAGAGCTTTGTCTGCAGTTCTGGACAGTGTTGGGGGTAACACATTACAAATCATGCAAGTTCATTTTTTATTGCTGAAGCGTGTTGAACTTTCTTCTCCTGCATTATTTTGGTGTGAAAGGGCTTTTGCGTTTGCCACAATATAACGTTAAAACAAAAAAGCCCAGGGCAGATTTCAAAAGTAACAAAACTAACGCATCACTTTTCATAAGAAGTAACTTAAGTAGCGCAATTAGTTTCTTTTTTTAGAGAGTAACGCAATATTGTAATACATTACTTATAAAAGTAACTTTCCCCAACACTGGTTATGAACAAACATTCCGAAATAACTTGAAACTTTCTTAGAACATATTTCTTTGTACTGTGCATTATGCGATGTTTGTACTTGCTACAACTTTATATAGAGACAGTATATTTTTCGGTTTAGTGGATGATGCTAACGGAAACACACGGAGGAGACCCGTGGTGAAGTGTGCGCGCCTCTCACCTGCTGCAGGTGTCTCTTGGCTCTCTGGAGCGCGTCCTCGTAGCCCTTCTGCCGCAGTTCGCTCAGACTCTCGTAATACTCCTCGGAATCGTCGCTGTCCGGAAAGAGAACCTGAGACAGGATTTTCCACCCGCAGGTGTCGAGCGCGTGCCCCAGATACACCTGCAGCTGGAAGCAGAGCGCGTCGGTGTCGCGCGCGCTCAACTCGGGCGCCCCGAACAGAACCGACCACACGGCCGTCTGCTCCTCGGGGAAGGCGGGCAGACACGGCTCCAGGTCCGAGTTGACGGCGCACAGCTGCAGGTGAGCGGCGCGCATGTCCTGGAAGGAGAAGAGGCCGGCCCAGCTAAAGTCCTCGCGGGCGCCCAGCTCCGGATCCTCCGGGACCTCCGGCGGCGCGTCATCGCCGGGCTCCAGCACCTCCAGCTCCGCGCTCTTGGCGGCTCGCTCTCGACCCGGGCTCCTCGTCGTCGGCGGCGGAGGAGGAGGAGGAGGAGGAGGAGGCCCATCTCTGGCCGTCTGATCGCCCTCGAGCAGCGAGTCCCGCACGGCGGTCCGTTTCTGGACGGTTCGGTCGTGGCACGTGACGGCGAACTTTCCTTCGATCTCGTTCCAGGCGACGATGAAGACGAACTTGTGCTTCTCCTTCTCCTCGAAAACATTCGGTCGCACCGACACCCATCCGGACTCCAGCGCGTCCTCCATCGCGAATGACATGTCCCGTGTCTCGCGGGATAAAGAAACGCGAACGCGCAGCGAGTTCAAACGGAATCCGGTCTGTTCGGCAGAAGAAAGGCCAGACTAACGGACGCGGATGAAAACACTCGGCCGCGCGCAGCGTCCGTCAATAACACCGATTTCGCGTCTGTTTTTGTGTCCCGACTCGTCCGCTGACGCGCGCATCGCTGCGCGTTCACACCTGCGCGCGTCGCGTCACCCGCGAGGCCTTTTGTGCGCTAATCCGCATCTTTAACATCGCCAATGTTTCTCATCCGACGACGACTGGGCGCTGACGTCACAGCGAGGAGGACGTAAACATCTGCACGTGGGACACGCTCCCTGCGTGATGACGCAGCCGGGGACGCAGGCGACGCACGGTGGTCGTCGTGGCTGCATTCTAGAGAAACACATGCGCGTCCACAGAAAGTTACTTGTTTGCGTCCTGTTCCGCTCTCGTGTTTGTGTCACGTTGAGCGGTTTTTACTGTGGACTAAAACATAAAATGCTTCATCAGTGATGAAACACCGCTGGTTTATTTGTGGGAGCATCGATCATCTCTCTGATCAATAATTGATGAAGCCTGCAGCTATAAATGTGTTTTCGATAGATTTACTCTCGTCACGTGACCCGTTGCACTCATGAATAATGAATGCTATAACTGTCACCGTGAGCCTCCGTCAGGTTTGTGCGTTTATTTCTCGGTGTTTTTCTCACTGAATGTCGATTCCCGCCACTAGATGGCGCCACTGACTGACACGTGTAATAACGGCAGCATAACATCTTCATTACAGCTTAAGCTTTTGCTCTGTTATTAACTTTATGAACCGCGTACATATTTTACTTGTCGCTATTTTAAGATAATGATGGGTGATTCTATAATTGCAGATACATTTTTTACTTTTTTTCAGCTTTTTTCAAAGGTTATATTTGTAATTATTTTAATGTGTTACTCATTGTTATGAATTACAATGTTACAGTCCATAACAATATAATCATTTCTGCAGAAAGTGTCTTTAATAGCTGAAAATGATGATTTCTTGGCGTCTTAGTCAGTGCATTTTTTCCATCATGTAGAACTGTGTAATCAAATTATTTTAATGTACTTTTGTTTTGTTAATATTTCATTTGTTTTATTTATTAAAGACCTTGAGTCATTTACCTAATTCTACTATTGCTTTTAAAAAAAATAACTTTTTTCTTATAAAATTGTGTGTCTGTAAATCTTCCATCAACTCTGTTACCGTACCATACTTTGCCTTCCACATCTATGCAAGACACAGGAAATGATGTCAAAATCTCAAACATTATTGATTTTTTTTTTACTGGATATTGTGTATATAATAAATTTTCAGATGAAAAATATTTGCTCCAAATGGACGGTTCTTTGAAGACACGGGTATTTATTTAATTTTTAAGGTATGTATAGGTGAAATATTATCTCTGTTTTTTAAGCGTTGGAATGTAAGGACTGTTCGTCTAATGAAACAAGGATTTTTCCTGTTATGATTTATTGTTATTTCTACACATTGCCTAATTTGTCTGTAACAGAGTTGACATGTAAAGACATCTGTTTTTTCGTTAAAAGAAAAAAAGGAAGTCATTTGTGTTTGGCAAGCTCTGAATTATTAAAATGAAATATGTTTTCAATACCCTACTGAAAAAAATATATATTAATGAACAGTTTTTTCTGAACTGTCTGAAACGCCAAATGTATCTCCAATTATAGAATCAAGTGTTTTCTCAATGTTTTGAACACATTTTTTCCAGTAACGGTAATAGAACGTTCATCAAAACTTCTTTCAGATTGTTCAGAGAACATTAAAAAGTAACGTTCCCATAATGTTTGCAAAATTATCAAATGGATTGTTTCCTCAATTGTTGTATAACCAAGAAAAAAAGTTTTTATAATGTTTTTTTTCTTGGTTATTGCTAACGTTTATTTTTTGAATGTTCAGAGAACTAACATCTTAATATTTACATTTCTGCATTTAGCAGATGCTTTTATTGACTTACAAAAGAGGAACCAAGCAATGCATCAAAGTATGACACTTGATGGAAATGTAAGCAGAATGTTCCAAAACAAGCTGCAATGCATTAAAACACATCTGAAGTAAGAACAACACATATAAATCTAATTTTTAATCATATTAACATTTATTAGTCGTGCAACAGTACCTAACCTCCTCTTATTCCCTATTACTTCTGTTTGCATATTGCACACTTGTACATAGAAATTAGTGCATATATGCACCAATAGCTTATTTACTTTTTTTATTTTGCTGTGTACTATTGCTGTTTTTGTGCACTGGAAGCTTCTTCTGACCTTGTATGTGTCAATGTACTTATCAATAAATCTCTTTCTAATTCCATTCTAAACCTTCTCTGCGCGAGTCCTTCATGTAGTAGTAGTGATATCTTTATTTGTCCCTTTACAGGGCAGTTTTACACAGCATCAGACCTCACAACTATACAAGTATTATAAGACATCTTAGAGATCAAAGAAAATAATAATAATGTATTAAATAACTCCATGACACTGAGAGTGATTGAGATCATGATTTTTTTTATTGAGCATCAGGAATCAGACTCTCGAAAGGAAGCTCTGGTCAGACTGGAGTGTTCCGAACATCTGGAATGAAGCTCCGCCACTCGATCGTGTGACCGACCCGTGATGTTAGCGTGACGCGTGGCGGCTCAGAAAGCGCAGAATATCAAATACAGAATATCGTCTTTTGGCACAATTACACTTAAAGGCAGATTAAACTTTCGTTTGGTTTCTAAGAACTTCTGGTCCTGCTGAAGTAAACAATGCTATTCATGATATCAGCGTTTGTAAACGTACAATAAGGAAGGAAAGAGGTAGACAGACAGACGGCTGATTTTTTTGACGTGTCTCTCTCTCTCGTATCTCCTGTAGTAGCACAGGTTTCTAAACGCGGCGCAGCCCTGACTCGACCTCTGACCCTCAGTGTTTGGCGTCGGCTTTCTCGAAGAGCGGGCGCAGCTGCTCCGCAGTCGTGGCCTCCTTCTGCTGCATGAGCTCGGTGTGACCTTTGGTGACCCCCCACCCGTCAGGAGAGGACATGGACGGGCACAGCGGGCGGCCGGACGCCGGCTTCAGCTTCTCCCAGTAATCGCGACGGGCCCTGCGGAAACAAACACTCATGAACGTCACGGATGCAAGCGTTCATCATCGTATCAATATATATTTGTGATATATTTGTGACCTTTCATCAAAGTTGTCCTAAAACCAAAACAGTGCCCGTTCTTGTCTTAGGACAAATTTTTGATCCATTTCAAATGTTGACTACTGTATATCTGAAGTGTGCAGAAACACACTGGTGGTCGATCATGAGTGTGTCTCTGTCTCACCTGGCTCTGACCCAGGGTTTGGTGTGCATTTCCAGGCCGCTGCCCCACATGCCGTGTTTCTGAGAGGCTTCGGGCAGGATTCCTCTCTCGGTTGCGAGCTCCTCGGCCACGGCGCGGATGTGATACGGCTCGAACCCGCAGCAGCCGCCGATGTAATGGATTCCCGCCTTATAGGCCTCTCTGGCGTACTGCTGCATCTCCCAGCGGGTGAGGATCCTCGGCTCCAGAGCTGAACAACACAACGTACGTGAGCTTCACGTTCACACATGTGCAGATTTCATCACGATTAAATCAGATTATTCTCAGAACGTCCTTATGATGTTGTTTGTATGTTCTCAGAACTATGCTCAGTAACATTCTTCAGTAATAACAGGATGTTTTCAATATGATAGAATGGAATGTTCCTTGGTTATGTTTGCGCAATGAAGAAAAAACATTCTTTAACCACAGAAAAAAGGGTGATTTAAATGTAACGCTCTCAGAACTGTTTCAAAATGATTGAATGAAATGTTACTCTAATGTTCACATAACTAAAAGAAACATTCTTGATACATAAAAACTGTTTAAAAAATATCAGAAATAATAGTTTTAGCAAAATATTCTTAGAATTTATTTTTGTTTGCTAGGTTTTATAAATCACATTCCAGACTATAACATGAATGAATGTGTGTGTGTGTGTGTGTGTGTGTGTGTACCGAAGGGGAACTCGGGCAGGTCGATGAATCCCTGGCAGCTGCAGTCGGGTGTGTGATACGCCAGCGGTTGCGTCATGTAATGCGCCTTCAGACCAGCTTTCTCCACGCCGGCCTTCATCATGGACACGGCCTTCACACAGGTCATGGGGTCAAAGTGACAGTTCACACCCACGATATCAGCGCCTGGAGCACAAACGCAACACATCAGAGCGCTGCCGATCATAAGAGACGCATCGGTGATTCAGCAGGATCCGTCTGACGCTGATGACTGGAGGTGCGTCTCAATACTTATACACTGTTCTATGTCTTTTAATAGTGTAAACAGTGTGAGTGGTGTGTTCACACTAAAAAGTGCACTGTTTTTGTGTGTGTGAGACGCACCTGCTTTGACCAGTCTGACCGCACACTCTCCAGGTGTCACTCCATGCATGTCTCCTTCAGGTCCAATACACAGAGTGGCTGCTACAGGCTTTCCTGTTGCCTTCAGAACCTGGACGGCCCATTCAGCCTCCTCCACGTGCTCAAAGTACTGCAGATCAATCAATCAATCAATCAATTGATCAATAACCAAACTAAAGTCATCTGGAATGAGCTGAGCTCAGTGAGCACATGATGAGAACTGTTATTGAGATCTCACATGTGGTTTGCACATTCTCACCTCGGCGATCAGGAAGTCCACGTTCTTCTTAATGAAGACGTCGAGCTGTTTCTTGAAGATCTTCTTGACCTCGTCTTCGCTCTTGCAGCTGAGGTATGAGGGCGTCTGCGAGACTCCGCCCGCCACCAGAGCGTCGCCCTCATTGGCTACTTCTCTGGCCAGATCGCAGGCGGCCTCGTTGATCTGCTGACCCTGCGGACGGTCAGCAAACATCTCTATCAGTCTTTGGGTTTAATCTCTGAACGCTGATCTGAGATCAGAGTTGTGCAATGTGTAAAACGAGCTCTAACTGATCTAAGATCAGTGCATTACATGCTCGACATCAGTGACGTGATCTGATCATGATGAGGAGCTGATTGTGCGACTGATGCGTGTGAATGTGAGCGACTCACAGTGAAAGTCAGTTTGTTTCCTCTGTTCTCCAGTTTGTCGTCGCTGGCGTAGAAAGTGAACGTCTGCATGACATTTGACCCGGCCCGCAGGAATTCCCTGTGCAGCTGTCGCACTGACAGAGATAAAAACACATGCGTCGCTTAAACACGGCAGCTTCTTACCAAACGGCCTGGTGCAAATACAACTAGTGAGCCAAAGAAACTTTATGAGGAAGAACCAGTAATCTAGGCCTGAACAGTTCTGAAATGTTCAAGTACAAACTAGCAATAGAATATAGTAAAGTATAGTTAAAGTTAGACACCTTTTTTTTCATGCATTGGCCATTTTTGATTTTTCTTTCATGACATGCGTTTGTTTAGCGTTATTTCTGAATGTTCTCTAAAGTTTTCCTAGAAGTTTTAAAAACATTTTTATTGGTTATTTGAATGTTAACCAGTTGGGGCCCGTTCCCTGCTCGTTGGGACGTAATTTAGGGTGAGTCTCACCGGCCTCCGGGTGCTCAGCAGCGGCCTCTGGTGTCCAGGGTCCGGCCTTCACGTATCCTCTCTTCTCCAGCGCAAACACGAACCCTCCGTCTCCAATCACCACCTCACCCGCGTCCAGGCGCTCCAGAATACCCTGAACACAAACACACAGACACACGCACTCTCAGCGATATGAGGCCAAAACACATTCAAGACCAGAACGAACGTGCGCAACTGCGTGGATCAGGGTGCGAGCGCGCTCGAGGCGCGTTTTATTCCGTCTTTAACCGCATTAACACGCACTTTAAAACAAGTTTGCGTGCTTCTTTTCATGTGTGTGAGAGAGCTGATATATTAATAGCTTGGAACAAATATAAACCTTCTGCAGGATCTCATGCGTCATGTAAAAACAACGCGCTCGCAAACGTACAAACCGAACTGAAGAATCGCTAAAAGTGTCTAAATGAGTAACTCACCTTCTTTGATCCGACTGGTGCCATATTGAGCAGTAGATTCAGTGACAGATGGAGACCTTCAGGAGAGCTGAGTGAGACTGGAGTGAGATCCACATGAAATGAGCGCTTATAAAGCACCGCTGGAGGGGTGTGTGTGTGTCAGAGATCGGCCCCTTGTAACCCAAACTAGTTCACAATGTTACTGGTTAATGTTTATGTTTTAGCTGATCTAATTTTCTTAGAATATCAATATCATCAGAGTGATACTCAATAACGCGTCTGATCTTATGTCGCACTCTCCACACAAACACACGAGAGAAATAAGTTAGTGTTTGAAGTCGTTTTCTACTGTATTAAACAGCAACATATTGTAGCATTAATTGTTTTCCTACAACAAAAACGCAACCGTTATCTAGGCGTGCACAAAAATCTGTTCTAACGTTCTCTTTAAGTTATGAAAACATTATTTGTTAATAATCTAGTTTTTCAAACATTATGACAACTTTACTTTTGAATGTTCTCTGGACATGCGAAAACAAAGAATCTTCCCTGTTAGCCCAACAAAAAATATGTTAAGAATGTTTTTATAATGTTAAAACATTTTTTTCTTGGTTATGTGAATGTTAAGAGAACATTCCATTTCATCAGTTTGCAAAGTTTGAATGTTACTTTTGAACGTTCTCTGAACATATAAACGTAACAATAAATCAGAACATTCTGAAACAAAACTGTAACATTTAAAAATGTCAGACGAACTAAAATGTATCAGAAGAAACGTTACTGGAAGAATGTTTGTTCATAATTCTGAGGGAACTTTGCCAAAACGCCAGCCAGAAGAAGATCCGAGAACGTTCCTTGCTAGATGGAAAAGCTGCTGGTGCAGATGTTTCTAGACAAACTATTGATCATTGATCGTTTCTGAGCTGATTATCGCTGCTGTGTGTTTGAGCTGCGGCTCTGAGACATTGATCATGTGATCTGCTGCCTTGACACATTTCACTGTCCACAAACATTCCTCTAGATCACACACGCAGAGTTGCTGCAATCTTTGTTTGTGCTGCAGATTGTTCATTCACTCAGACTGTTTATGAAAGATATGTTATTGCAGGTCAACACTGCAGATATAACAGATGCTGAGTGCGCATGTAGGAAAAAAGTACTGAATCATTCTGTTTTTGTCTCTGTATTCAGTGTTTTCGTGTAGACTGTGTTCTTTTGCTAATGATAATGAATAGAAATCCTCTCATAGGCTGTTAAAGTCAGCGCGTGTTTGACGCGCTCTGACAGACGGGCGCGCGCTGCTCGTGCGTGTTTCTGCGCGAGCGTTTGTTTGGAAACTCGGAGCCGAAGTCAAGACGAAACTCAAGAAAACTTCATTCGCACCCGCAAAACAAAATGTCGCGAATATTAAACGCATGTAACGCTCTTGTGAGGCGAGACTTCAGGAGAAAAACACTGCGCGTTTCTGCACGGAGCTTCGCCACAGATGACGGGTGAGAAACATCTGACATAGAGCCGAGAAAATATGAATTATATCTGACAGACTGGAAAATATTGAGATGTGTCTGAGAAATATCTGAGACAGAGTTGAGATTATATTTAATAAACCTGATAATTGTGAGTTGCGTCTGCGAAAATATCAGATATATCTGATAAATCTGAGAAAATAGAAATTAAATCTGATAGACAGTTGAGACAAAATATGAGTATATTTGACAGATCTTGCAAACATTATGGGAATGCATGGGAAAATTCAAACTAAATGGCATTAAAACTCTAATCATCAAAATTACAGATTCTGCATTAATCGTGTGTGAATTTGCAGCACCTGTGATTCAGTCATCATATCTAATCATAGTCTGATGATCTGTGATGCTGTGAGTGTGTTTGATGGTTTTGTTGTGGTTCTCAGAGACGGGTCTGCCGGTGTTTTGGGGAAGCGTCTGAAGGACTCGGCGGAGACGGTGATCATCGGCGGCGGGTGTGTCGGGGTCAGTCTGGCGTATCATCTGGCCAAAGCCGGACAGAAGGACGTGGTGCTGCTGGAAAAGTCCGAGCTGACGGCCGGATCCACGTGGCACGCGGTAGGCTCAGGGGTCAAGGGTCAGGGGTCATTAGAATCTAGATTCGGTGTAGTATTTTAGAAAATGCTTGTGGTTGCAACAACCCCTCAGTGATGTGAAAGGCGTTCAATAGTTACTCAGGGTTTTCTTATCTTAAGGAGTTTGATGTGACTGTAACAGATGTCCGTTCACTCAGCACTCAGTCTTGATAAACGCGCAAGCAGCTGCTTTCTATGTAGGTAAAAGTGGGTCAAGTCACACTCATTTACAGATTGTTTCAAAGCAGCTTCATAGAGATAAACAGAAAAATAACAGAATCAGTGATCTGTGAATCCAAATTATATAATATATAGCAGCTCTAAAAAGACAATAATGTCATTATGCACATCAGTTCAATAACTGTGTAAAGTTCATAAACGATGAAACAAATAAAATTTTAATTATTAAGCAGCTCTAGAAAAACAGTAAAGTCATTATTCACATCAATTGAGTCCTCTAAGTGCCACGGCTCCATCTGCTCGAAGGAGCAAAACAGTGAAGAAAAGAAAGCCTTTTTCTGCCAAGTCAGCAATGAAATGTGGTTTCAAAAATTGAGATTTGTATTTCAAAATCAGATTAAAACTGCATATCTAGAACTGGATCAGCCTGAGGACTTCTGTGCATTCTAGAATAAACAAACTCATGTTAAGCGTTTGATCTTTCTTATAGCTACTTTAGCGTGTAAGATGTTCAGATTCTCATCGGACTAAACATTTAAGCAACTGTTAGTAATTAACCTGTATGATGACTGTCTGGTTTTCAGCTTTAAGAAAAAACAATCAGTGGATCATTGCCCTTCAGCACCAAGTTCATGGGTTTGATTCCTATTTAACGCATGCAACTGATCAATTGAACAGCTTTGACTAAAAGCGTTTGCCAAATGCATGTAGATAAATGTAAAAAGCAAGACAGCTGACAGTGTAAATGACTTGTTTTGAAGTGTTACTGCAGTATTTCAGGTTAAACAGGCTAAAATCTGAACCCAAAATGATTATCTGAGGTGACTGAGGTTATGTTGAGTGCGTGTGCTGTTCTGCTGTACTCGTGTCTGAATGACGTGATGATGCTGATGATGTTTTCATCCACAGGCGGGACTCACCACATACTATCATCCCGGAATTAATCTGAAGAAGATTCACTATTACAGCATTAAACTCTTCGAGCAGCTCGAGGCCGAGACGGGACAGGTGAGACACATCAGTAATCATGTTTACTAGAGTCATTACAGGTGAGATGCTCAGGTTCTTGCTGTGATGAACGCATTTGCACCTGTATTGAGCGTGTTATTGTGTGATGGTGGTGTGTTTGTATTGTAGGCCGTGGGCTTCCATCAGCCCGGCAGCATCAGACTGGCATCTACTCCGGTCCGAGTGGACGAGCTCAGATATCAGATGACCAGAACGCACTGGCACCCCACACCACAGTTCCTCATCGGCCCCGAGAAGATCCAGCAGCTCTTCCCTCTGCTCAACATGGACAAGGTATGAACACGTCTAGATGCTCGGGGACGAAACACATACTGTGTTCTGTGGACAATAAGACGCACTGGTTCAAAACTGCATTGTTCAAATAAACACGGATCAAGTCGCTTTGCTGTGATATGTCATGTTGTATCATTACATTCAAAAATACAGATAAATAACTGCATTATAACTGATTCAGAAAGTACTTTGCACATATTTTGCATGATTGATGTTAACTGCAAAACATAAACTACTTTGAAATATAAGTCACAGCATCTTTCACATGATAAAAAATGACTTATATTCTGGACAATCTATTAAATTTACTCAGGACATCAGAACATGTGTGTGTAGAGGCTGAAGCTGCTTGTCTGTGTGTGTCAGGTGTTGGCGGGTCTCTATAATCCGGGTGACGGTCACATCGACCCGTATTCTCTGACGATGGCTCTGGCAGCGGGAGCACGAATGTACGGCGCTCAGATCTATCAACCCGCTCCGGTCACGGGACTCACGGCGACCGCTGACGGCAGATGGGACGTCCAGACGCCACACGGAGCCATCCGAGCCAATCGCATTGTCAATGCCACAGGTTAGACCACACCCTTACATGATAGACCACACCCCCACATATAAAACCCCACCCCCACATATTAGACCACACCCCCATACTCTAGAACACACCCACATGGTAGACCACACCTTCACATATTAGGCCACACCCACATATGATAAATCACACATCACATGCTAAACCATATGTAAAGCCACACCCACATGCGTTAGACCCCACCTTTACATACTAAGCTACACCCACATATATTAGGCCACACCCACATGTGTTAGGCCACACCCCTCAGTGCAGTCTGAGAGTATCTGCTCCCCATTTATATTTCAGAGCTGCAGCTGTTCACTCATGTGAATCTCAAAAAGCTGCTGGAAATCTGAGGTGACAGAGACTAGTGGAGCAGCAAGCTTTTCAGGGTTCTTAAAAAGTCTTCTGTTCAGTTTGATCAAATATAGGGCCATAAAACGTATTATAGATCTTCCATAAGTTCTAATGATCATTTTAAGAGGTCTTACATTTGGGGATGGAAAAAAAGGAATTCCAAACATGCTAATGCGATTAAACTTCAAAAGTCGGTGATTTCATAAAATAAATGTGAGCACTGCACGATCAAACACTGTGGTGTGTTCTAGGCTTGTTGTTTCAGAGCAGTTCACAATCAATGAATACTGTGCATGAATTATGACAGCGTTTGCTGTATGGTGTTTATATTGTAATATGTTGTAAGATGCACATTTTATCTGCCTCATCTGTTTGAATGAGCAGCTGGAAGTGGTAGAGCATAAATAAGACTCTCGGGGCCACCCTTCACAGGAAGGAAACATTTTTAAAATATAGATTGTCCTAGTATCAGCAAAATCCGACAGAAGTGTCATGGGTTGAGATCTTTCCGCAGGTCTTGTTTGTAATAGTTTGTAGAATGTGCTGAAGCAGCTTTGATAAGATGATCAGACACACATTGAACGGTCACACGGGCCGATCGCTGACCTCTGACCTCTCCAAACACACCTGATTGTGTCCCAAAATCCATCTTTGCTGCTGTCGGCTGTTTTCTGAGTGTTTGGGTCACTGCAGTAGCGTCGGTCTGGCTCTGAAACGAGTGTGCTGAATGTTTAATGTGTGTCATATGCTGCTGATCCAGAGGTCAGAAAGTTTCCTTTTCCTGTTTAAACATGAGATCTGACTGAGAATGTTTCTGTGGACAGACTTGAGTAATGAAGAACCAGAGTCAGATCTGTGTGTGTGTGTGTGTGTGTGTGTACTTGTTTTTGCTACATTGTGGGGACCAAATGTCCCCACAAGGATAGTAAAACCTGAAATTTTTGACATTGTGGGGACCAGCCTGCGGTCCTTTTTTGAGAAAGTAAAAATGCAGAAAGTTTTCTGTAAGGGTTAGGTTTAGGGGTAGGGTTAGGGTAAGGGGATAGAAAATACAGTGTGGACAGTATAAAAACCATTGCGCCTATGGAGAGTCCCCACAAAGATAATAAACCAGACTGTGTGTGTGTGTGTGTGTGTGTGTGTGTGTGTGTGTGTGTGTGTTTGTTCGGCTGATGTTGGTCCAGGTTTAATGTTTTTGAGGTTTTGGCCTTCTGTCCCACTCACATGACCGGCCAATCAGCTCTCGCCAACAGTTCATCT
Organism: Labeo catla; assembly: GCA_012976165.1. Lineage (NCBI taxonomy): Eukaryota > Metazoa > Chordata > Actinopteri > Cypriniformes > Cyprinidae > Labeo > Labeo catla. The sequence continues at coordinate 239,246 of VONZ01000874.1, read as the reverse complement.
CTCAGCCAATCATCAGAGGTCTCTCTCACACGCCTCAGCTCAACCAGTTCTCACCAGAACTCTTCATTCGTCTTTTTTTTTTCTCTCATTTCAGTTCTTTCTGTGAAGGCCATCAACTTTAGCCACTGACTCAGATCTATTCTATTCTATTCTATTCTGTATTCTATACTATTCTAATCTGTTTTAGTCTACTCTAGTCTATTCTGTTTTATCCTATACTATTGTAATCTGTTCTATTCTATTCTATTTTATTCTATTCTATTCCATACTATTCTATTCTATTCTATTCTGTATTCTATACTATTCTAATCTGTTTTAGTCTTATCTAGTCTATTCTGTTTTATCCTATACTATTGTAATCTATTCTATTCTATTCTATTCCATACTATTCTATTCTATTCTATTCTAATCTGTTTTAGTGTAATCTAGTCTATTCTGTTTTATCCTATACTATTGTAATCTGTTCTAATCTATTCTATTCTTCTATTCTATTCTATTCCATACTGTTCTATTCTATTCTATTCTATTCTGTATTCTATACTATTCTAATCTGTTTTAGTCTACTCTAGTCTATTCTGTTTTATCCTATACTATTGTAATCTGTTCTATTCTATTCTATTTTATTCTATTCTATTCCATACTATTCTATTCTATTCTATTCTAATCTGTTTTAGTGTAATCTAGTCTATTCTGTTTTATCCTATACTATTGTAATCTGTTTCTGTTCTGTTCTTCTATTCTATTCTATTCCTTGTTCTTTCATTTCTATTCTATTCTATTCTGTATTCTATATATTCTAATCTGTTTTAGTCTGCTCTGTCATTCTGTTTTATCCCATATATTGTAATCTGTTCCTATTCTATTCTATTTTATTCATTCTCTATATTATTCTATTCTATTCTATTCTGTATTCTATACTATTCTAATCTGTTGTCTTACCTAGTCTATTCTGTTTCTATTGTAATCCTATTCTATTCTATTCCATGTATTATTCTATTCTATTCTATTCTAATCTGTTTTGGTGTAATCTATTCTGTTTCATCCTATACTATTGTAATCTATCTATTCTATTCTTCATTCTTTCCTATTCCATTGTTCTGTATTCTATTCTGTTCTTGTACTCTATCTAATCTCTGTTTCTATCTGAGTCTATTCTGTTTATCCTATACTATTGTAATCTATTCTATTCTATTCTATTCCATACTATTCTATTCTTTCTTTCTAATCTGTTTTGGTGTAATCTAGTCTATTATCCTATATTGTAATCTGTTCTATTCTATTCTATTCTAATCCTGTTCTATTCTATTCTGATTGTTATTCTGGCCTATTCTATTCTGTTCTATCCCTAGTCTGTTCTTGTTCTATTCTATTCTATTCTATTCTGTTTCTATCCATTCTAATCTGTTTTAGTCTACATAATTCTATTCTATTCTATTATCCATGATTCCGTATCTGTTCTAAATCCATAGTATTCTATTCTATTCTATTCTGTATTATATACTATTCTAATCTGTTTTAGTCTACTCTAGTCTATTCTATTCTATTCTATTCTATTCTATTCCATACTATTCTATTCTATTCTATTCCGTAATATTCTATTCTATTCTATTCTATGATCTGTTCTGTTCCTTTCTGTAGTATTCTAACCCTAACTTCTATAGTGTTCTGTTCTATTGTAATTTGTTCTATTCTATTCTAGTACATTCTACTCTGTTTCTATTCTAATCAGTTCTCTTTTGCACATGGAGAATATGAGCTGTTACTTTGTCTCGCTCCTTGTGTTTGAATCAGTTTTTTCAGTGATCCACTGAGTTTCAGATGCAATTTTAACAGTTTTGGCTGTAAATGATGAATTATCTGCAAAACTACCAGTTTTACATGCAAAACAGGAACAATTTGCCAATGGCGAATAAAAGACGGTCTCTAGGATGATGGCTTTATATCTCAGTTTTAAGTGAATGAATCTTGTTTTGACAAGTTTAGATGGAGTTTGCGGTGGCTCTTGGTGTCATTTCTCATTCATGCTGTAGCATCATGTTTATGATGTGAACTCACACTCGTGCTTCAGTGATGACATCACCAGGTTCTGTCGGGTCAGAGTTGCAGGTCTGGGATCAGTCAAACACACTTGCAGGTCAAAGGTCAGAGCTCCCGGAATGTTTTCAGGAAGATCCGGTTACTCTGAACCCTGCCGACCCACAAACACACTGTGAGCTGTGATTGGTGCCTGAAAAAACACCTCGACCAATCAGACGACATCTCACAGTGCTACAGATGTTCATGATTGTGTGTTTGTTGCTGTGGCTGAACTAGTTCTGATCCACACACACACACACAGTGTGATTCAACAGGCCAATTGCACAGAATAAACCATGTTTTATTAAAAATGTCAAAATGCAAGAAGTGTTCTGTGAGGGTTACGTTCAGTGTTGGGGTTAGAAAATATCATTAGCTTAGTGTAAAAACCAGTATGGCTGTGGAAAGTAAGTGTGTGTGTGTGTGTTGGGCTGCTGGAGGTTATTTCAGACTGAAGGATCATGTTCTGTGTGTTTATTTCAGGACATCTTCAGTATTTGTGTGTCTCCTTTGCTCAGGGGTTCTTCTTAAAGGAACAGTTCACTCAAAAATTAGAATTTGCTTTAATGTGCTCATCCTCAGGCCATCCAAGATTAGGATGAGTTTGTTTGTTCATCAGATTTGAAGAAGTGTGTCATTCCATCACTGTCTCACCAGTGGATCCTCTGTGGCGAATGGGTGCCGTCAGAATAAGAGTCCAAACAGCTGATAAAAACATCACAATAATCCACAAGTAATCCACACCACTCCAGTCCATCAGTTCACATCTTGAGAAGAAAAAAGCTGAAAGAAATCCATCATTAAGACATTTTTAACTAAAATACATTGAGTCCATAATAACACTTCCTCCAGTGAAAAGTGTTCTGGTCTGAATCAGGAGAGAAATCTGCACAGAACAGTCCAAAACAAATATATGGCTGGATTTTGATGTGAGAGTCAAAAGGAGATCAGTGGAGGAAGTGTTATATTAGTTAAAAACGTCTTGATGGATTTCTTTCAACTTTTGTCATCTCAAGATGTTAATTGTTGGATTGGAGTGGTGTGGATTATTTGACGTTTTTATGATATATAATATATAAAGCACTGTACGTTTGTCTTGATCTCAGGGTTCTGGGCGCGTGAACTGGGTCACATGATCGGTTTCGAGCACCCCACCATCCCAGTGCATCACCAGTACGTCGTCACGGCGACCGTTCCCGAGGTGAAGGCGCTGAAGACGGAGCTTCCTGTGATTCGGGATCTGGAGGGCTCGTATTACCTGCGTCAGGAGCGGGACGGCCTGCTGTTCGGACCCTACGAGAAAGAGGAGAAGATGAAGCTGCAGGACTCGTGGGTCAGAGACGGAGTTCCTCCAGGTCAGCACACGATCAATCACAGAGATCAGATCACAGTAAAGTCACAGTACAGTCAGAAATAATCAGGTGTGTGTTGCAGGTTTCGGTAAGGAGCTGTTTGAGTCCGATCTGGACCGGATCATGGATCATGTGGAAATGGCCATGGAGATGGTGCCGGTTCTGAAGAACGCTGATATTATCAACATCGTGTCCGGACCGATCACATACACGCCTGACCTGCTGCCCATGATCGGACCACATCAAGGAGCCAGAAACTACTGGACCGCCATCGGCTTCGGGTAAACACACACACACACACACGTAACACGTTTACACACATACAGTGCATTCAGTTCAATGTTGATTCAGTTCAGTTAAATAACTAATTTTTTTCAGTATGATTCTGTTCAATGACTGTGATTCAGTTCAGTATGATCAAATTTAATAACTGATTCAGTTTAATAACTATGATTCAGTTCAAAAGCTGATACAGTTCAGTATGATTCAGTTCAGTAACTGTGATTCAGTTCAATAACAGTGAATCAGTTCAGTGTCATTCAGTTTGAGAACAGTGATTGCTGGTTCTACAACTCAGATGCAAATTTTGAAGCTTTCATGATCAGCGGAGAGGATGATTGACAGGTGTGTGACGTGTGATTGACAGGTACGGTATCATTCACTCAGGAGGAGTGGGGAAGTTTCTCAGCGACTGGATCATGAGCGGTGAGCCGCCGTATGACCTCATCGAGTGCGACCCCAACCGCTACAGTCACTGGACCACCGTCCCGTACCTGTGCGCCAAAGCCAGAGAGTCGTACGGTTTCAACAACGTCGGTGAGTCACGTGACAGGAACACGCGTACGGACGCTACAGTAATGCGTGATGTAGATGATCTCTGTTCTCTGATTGGTTTAAGTGGGTTACCCGAAGGAGGAGCGCTTTGCGGGTCGCCCGACTAACCGAGTCAGCGGCGTCTATGAGCTGCTGAAGGACAAATGCTCTATGGGTTTCCACGCAGGATGGGAGCAGCCGCATTACTTCCACAAACCTGGAGACGACATCGGATACAAGTGAGACACAACATTAAACAGATATCACTAGCATTCAAATGTTTGGGGTTTGTAAGATTTATAGTGTTTCTGAAAGACGTCTCTGCTGCTCACTGAGGCTGCATTTATTTGATCAAAAATACTGTAAAAATAGTGAAATGTTATTACAATCAAAAACAGCTGTTTTCGATGTGAATATCTGTTAAACTGTAATTTATTCCTGTGATGAGCAGCTGAATTTTCAGCATCATTACTCCAGTCTTCAGTGTCACATGATCCTTCAGAAATCATTCTAATATGCTGATTTGCTGCTCAACAAACATTTATGATTATTAGCAATGTTAAAAACAATTGTGCTGCACAATATTTTTGTGGAAACCGTCATACATTTGATTTTTCAGGATTCACAGATAAACAGAACAGCATTTATTTGAAATATAAATCTTTATAAATGTCTTTACTGTCATTTTTGATCAAATTTGTGTTTTTGATGAATAAAATGAATTATTTCTTCAAAAAATATAATAATCGTTACTGACCTCAAATGTTTGAACAGCAGCGTGAATGATGCTAGAATCCACAGCTCTGATTGGATGAATGTGAATGCGTGTCTCTCTCGGGTCCTGTGTGCAGACCCAGTTTCAGAAGGACTAACTGGTTCGAGCCGGTCGGGCGAGAGTGTAAACTGGTGATGCAGGATGTGGGTGTGATTGACCTTTCACCCTTTGGGAAGTTCATTGTGAAAGGAGAAGATTCACAGCGGCTGCTCGACCGACTGTTTGCCAACACACTGCCAAAGGTGAGAGAGAGAAACAACAGTAATCTGTGTTACCGCAGTACATTTTACATCTGAGTCATCATTTGACATCTGAGTCTAGTGAAACATTACAGACAACCTGATGATCCGGATGAGATGTTTATGACAGGAGAATCACTATAAGCTCAGAACATGTTGATACATGAAAACCTTAATTACAGACATGAATGACTGACAGGAATCAGACGTCAGTTGTGTGAGAAAGAGAGTGTATTTGTTTGACTACACTTGCGAAGACCAAATGTGTGTGTGTGTGTGTGTGTGTTGATTGAATCATGATGATGTGATGTTTCTCAGGTGGGTCAAACCAACATCAGTCACATGTTGACCCCGCGGGGGCATGTCTATGCTGAGGTCACGGTTACCCAGACTGCACCTGGAGAGTTTCTGCTCATCACAGGCTCCGGGTCAGAGCTGCACGATCTGCGGTGCGTCTCACACACACACACACACACACACACATTCACATCAGTAACTATTACTATAATCTGAGAGCTGAAGGAGCCACTGTGTGTAATGTGAGAATATCTGAAGTGTGTGTGTGTGTGTGTGTGTGTGTGTGTGTCAGTAACACAGCTGTCTGGTTTCTGCCCCTTGTCTCATCCAATCAGAAAACAGCACACTGACCTCCAAAAACACACTCACACACACGTCGCCCCCTTCTGGATGAAAGTGAATTGACCTCCAGCACTACTGTAGATAATTCAGTCATCACTAGTACTGGAGCTGTGTACTGAGATCAGTGTTTGAGCTCCAGACATGAGTGATTTGTCGGATCATGTGTGAAAACATCTAGAAACCAACTATAGCACCTTAGCAACTGCCTCAAACACTCAGAACACCCTAGCAACCACATCACCTTTATATTAAAGTGTAACATCACAGTCTGTGATGCTTTATGACATCGCTGCATTATTTTCTGTGTTCAGCTGTAGTTTTCACTGTGGTTTCTGTCTGTCTCAGGTGGATCGAGCGCGAGGCGTGTGACGGCGGGTATCGCGTGAGCGTGTCTAACGTGACGGATGAGATCGGTGTTTTGGGCATCGCTGGGCCGAAATCACGGACGGTTCTTCAGAAGCTGACAGATGAAGACATGACTGACACGGCCTTCAGATTCCTGCACTGCAGATCCGTTCAGCTCGCCGGCGTTCCCGTCCGCGCCATACGCATTTCCTACACAGGTGATGATAATTACATGCTGATCATGCTTTGACAGGACGTATGCAGATGAGCGGCTCATACCATGTGTGTGTGTGTGTGTGTGTGTAGGTGAGTTGGGTTGGGAGCTCTACATGGACATGCAGAACATGTCGGCGGTGTATCAGGCGCTGATGGAGGCGGGACGAGACGAGAACATCGATAACTTCGGCACGTACGCCATGAGCTCACTGAGACTGGAGAAGGGCTTCAGAGCCTGGGGAGCCGAGGTGCTGCTCACACACACACACACACACACACACACATTAATAAACACAAACACTTACACACACAACATTCATCTGACCTCAAGCTTCTGTTGTTTTGTTTCAGATGAACTGTGACACGAATCCTTTAGAAGCTGGTTTGGACTATTTCATCAAACTCAATAAGGTAATAATAAACTAAAACTACAGGACTTAAAGTTCCATCAAATCCAGAAAAATGAGGGGAAAAGAGTGTAGTGTGTAGTGCATTGTTGTTGTTCTTCCGGCACACCGATAATCATCCCCGCCACGGCCGCAGCTTCTCATTGACAACAAACATGACACCGCTCGCATCATTCACAGTCGGGTAATTAGCAGAGAACACAAAGCAGAACAATTCTACTCATTCCCGCAGGTTCCATACTTATAACACAATGACAGATTACAGAATGTATCATTTGCACATGCTTTTGAGTCTTGTTTATTAAAAGTGAGAGAACTCACTCATGCACAGCCTTTCTGTGCATCCACAGATCGCAATGAGAGCGACAGCTTTTAAATATTATTAGTTTGCAAATGTGATATTGATTTAATACAACAGTTTAATAAACAAGAAGTTAATATTAAGTCACTTGCATTGTCTGACTATAAAACTACTGCCTGATTTTACTGTTTCATCAAGGAAAATAGTTGCAAATAAAATCTGCTCAGCCGCCGCTGGTATTTTATTGATGAATGAAAGTGCATTTTTGATTGATTGTAGTGAGTCAGTGGTTCATGATTACTCATTCATAAAGACAGTCACTTGCTTTATTCCTGAATGAATCAGCCGTTCGAGCAAATCGATTGAATGAATGATTCAGTGATAAAATCAGTGATTTGCCGCCACCCGCTGGCTGATTTAGTCTTTATAAGTATAATTTCAGGTATTTAAATATTTTTGTATTCAAAATGTTATATTAAAACATTAATCTCAACATGAATTTATAAATGTAGTTGCACTCATGCACCTCTGAGCCTCATTAAACATGAAAATACACCTACAAACCACTTTTGTGTTGTTCTGTGTCACCTCTGTAGTACAAATCATTTTTTTAATTAATACTAATTTCATGTGATTGGTAACTTATTTGTCTTATTCTGCTTCTTATTATATTGTTTTAATTAGAAATCAGTTTAAGGAGTCAATTATCAATGGAAGCCCGTTTTTGCCACTGAATAAAAGATAAAAAAGATAATTGCGACTTTTTATCTCACAATTCTGACTTTTTTCTCAGAACTGTGACATATAAATGTACAATTGCGAATTATAAAGTCACATTTGCGGGTTATAAACTCAAAATTGCGGGAAATAAAGTCAGAATTGTGAGATATAAACTCTTTTTTTCTTGCAATTGCGAGTTTGTATCTCACAGTTCTAACTTTTTTCTCAGAATTGTGAGTTTATACAAAGATTATTATATAAATATATGATATATAATATATGTAAAGTTATTATATAAAGATTTTTTTTTTTGCTTTAACCCCTGAAACTAAACCTAAAACACAACACCATTTTCACTAACTGTGTATGAGGAGCAGCTGAGCTGTACGTGAGATGTTGTCAGTGGTTTCGAGCGCTCGTTCTCGTTCTCATTCTCACACTGGTGTCTCCAGCCTGCAGATTTCATCGGTAAACAGGCTCTGCTGGAGATCAAGGCCCAGGGTTTGAGTCGTCGGCTGGCGTTCCTCACGCTGGACACGGACGACATCGACCCGGAGGGAAACGAGACCGTCTGGCACAACGGAGAGGTCTAATAACACAACACAATGGGATGTGTGTTAATGTTCTTACCAAATCAACTGACAGGAAAGAGTTTCACTGCATGTGAAGAAAGAATGATGCACCGCTACAGCAGAAACAAGAGTTTATCAGCTCATGCACAGTGAACTCTGTTTCTGAAATAGAATTTAAAAAAGAGAATTGTGACGTTTTCTCACAATTCTGAGTTTTTATCTCACAATTCAGACTTTTTCTTGAACTCTGAATTTAGAATTGTGAGATATAAACTTGCAATTGCAAAAAGTTGCAATACATTTGCATGCAATAAGTCTTTTTTTTTATTCCTTTACAGAAAAAAAGCTTGTTTATAAGAGCTTATATCTTGCAATTCTGACTTTTTCGTATCTCACAACTTTGTATGAGTGAAGTGTAATTACGACTCTAAATGCAAAAATATTTTTTTAATTGTTTCTGTGGTGGAAACAGTCTTGTCTCATACTCGTGTGTGTTTCTCCTGTTCTCTCGAGGTGGTTGGGAACACGACGTCAGGATCGTACAGCTACGCCACGCAGCAGAGCCTGGCCTTCGCTTACCTGCCCGTCGACCTGATTCGGGTGGGTCAGAAGGTGGAAGTGGAGCTTCTGGGTCAGAAATACCGGGCCACGGTCACGCAGGAACCGCTCGTCCTCACGGAACCCGCCAGAACCCGCCTGCAGAAGAAGAACCAGAGCGTCTGATGGAGCCGCTGCTGTGAATGAACAGACACGATCACGAGCTCAATCAGTTTCATCAAACACCTTCAGTGATGTTACAACAAAACAGGAAATATCAGCTGAAAAGAGTTGTGTTAGCAAAATAAACCAGCTGTAAGCTATATGAAATTCATCAAACAACTGCAAATGTGCCTGAATGAGAAAATGTAAAGGTTGAAATTTTAAAAAAAATGTTAAACATCATATTAATTGAAACACTGTGAAGATTCGCTGCTGCTGAAACATCACGTCTTAATGTCCAGATCTTGAACTCATTTTAGGGATCAGACTAACTTATGAGTCTTACAAAGAGCCACAGAAGAACTTTAATTAAGCACAATCTCAATATTACAGATTCCAGTATAATTTTCTAATGATATCTGAATATTTCTGTATCTCTGTACTGTATGTTTTCATTGTGAATAAACACTCTTTGTCCTCTCTGACAGGTTTATTCATAAAAGTACATGTTTTTTATGGATTTAAAAATTGTAGGAGCATATTTAGATGTTCGCAAACTTTTCTTTCATAAGAAGACGGAAAACTCATGACCGTCACATGACTCATTAATATTCATAAGCAGGCCCTGGCTATTGAAGGAACGTCAGCGGAACGAAATTAATATTCATGATCCGAGACCACTCAGGTGTTGATTCTGCAGCTTCCCGCCGGGTTTGACTTAGTTTGAGTAGTTTATCACAGTTCAGTTTTAATTCGGTGTGTGAGAGGAATCAGTTCAGATGACTCGTGTGTTCGTGAGCGACTCTTCCGTGTCTGACTGAAGCTCAGGATGAGGAAACTCGTGTTGTGTTTTCTGCTCGTTTCTGTCGCCCGTGTCGCCGCCAAACCGCCGAATATCGTGTTTATTTTGGCGGATGATTACGGCTGGAATGATGTGGGCTACCACGGCTCTGAGATCCGGACTCCTCATCTGGACCGGCTGTCCGAGCGCGGGGTTCGGCTGGAGAATTACTACGTCCAGCCGCTGTGCACTCCATCCCGGAACCAGCTGATGACCGGCCGCTACCAGGTCAGAACTCCCCTTAAACTGTGAATATGTGCTAATACCAGGGTATTCTCTACAGTAGACTACAGTAAGTACTGTGGTAATACCGTGGTGTCAAACGGAATTCGGTTCCTGAACTTCATCTGTGGTGTCAGACGTGATGTTGGAGTTTAAGGAAGTAGAATTCAAATGCAATAAAGTTCATATAACGGCTTTTCATTAGAGCATTTTCATTTGCATCATGTTTATGTGTGTGTTTACCATGGTACTGTTAAACACTGCATTTATATTGGTCATATATCAACCCGTTTAATCGCAATTTTTTCCAATAAGAATCCAAATGATGTGTCATTAGTAAGCCTTTTTGAAATAATCAATAATTATATATATTTTTTAAGTTTTTGGAAAAGCGTGTGAATTTTTTTTTTATCTCAGCTCAGCTGTTTTCATCACATTCTAGGGTTACTGTTATGTTTGTAATATTTCAAAATTGTTACTTTATTGTAACGTGTATCATAAAATTGCTATTACTATTACAACAGCAATATTGTAACTTATTTGTAACATTTGAATATTTCATTTAGTGCAATATTTTGTCATTGCAACATTTTAGTGCAGCCTCACTAACAACTGCAGTTCGATTTATTTATACACTACCAGTCAACCATTTTTGAACAGTAAGACTTTTAATGTTTTTAAAGTTTATTCCTGTGGTTTCAAGTTGAATGAATCTTCAGTGTCACATGTTCCTTCAGAAATCATTCTAATATGCTGATTTGCTGCTTGAGAAACATTTCTGATGATTATGATTTAAATTGATCAAAAGTGATAATAAAGACATTTATAATGTTACAGATGATTTCTATTTCAGATAATGCTGTTCTTCTGAACTTTATATTCACTTTGTATTTCGGAAATGAAAATGTCAAACTGAATTAAGTTCCTGAATTTAATCTGTTTCAGACATGAGGTTTGAGTTTAAGGAAGTAGAACTAATGCAGAGTTCATATAACTTTTCTAAGTAGTTTTTACTAGTGCATATTTAAGCTATAGCTATAAAAATGCATGGCATCATGTTTATGTGTGTATTCACCATGGTACACCTAGGATTAACAGTGATCGGCGTGTGATGGCGCTGTCAGTATTGCGTGTGTGTGTAAGCGTGTTGTTTGTGTGTCAGATTCACACGGGTCTGCAGCATCAGATCATCTGGCCGTGTCAGCCGTACTGTGTTCCTCTGGACGAGAAGCTGCTGCCGGAGCTCCTGCGGGACGCCGGATACGACACGCACATGGTGGGCAAGTGGCATCTGGGCATGTTCAAGAAGGACTGTCTGCCCACACGCAGAGGATTCAACAGCTTCTTCGGTAGGTGCTTCAGCCGCACTCCGTCAGAGTCACGAATGAATCAGAGCAGACGTCTGACGGCAACAGGAACAGACGGTTCATATTCGTCATAACCTGGATCATGTGTGTGTGTGTGCAGGTTACCTGACGGGTTCCGAGGATTACTTCACTCATCACAGATGCAGTTTCATCACTCCTCTGAACGTGACGCGCTGCGCTCTGGATCTGCGGGACGGCGAGGACGTGGCTGATAATTACACGGGACGATACTCCACTGAACTCTTCACCCAGAGAGCCACGGACATCATCACACGACACACACCTGAGAAAGTACACACTCGTTTACTACCAACACAGTTCATACCAAACGATAATGACGATTTTATTTTGTTGACGTGATTTCAGAGCTGACGTGAGCAGTGATGATGATGGTGTCAGTATGACTGAATATCAGACGCCGTGTCGATCTGTCAGATTTGAATGAGAAAATTCAACAGTGAAATTTTAATGCGGAAACATAAAATGAGCTGTAAAAATGCAGAAAATAATTGTTTAAACTGCAAATTAAATGCATTTTTAACAACTAACTTACACATGATTATACAGTACATTTACATTTTACTTACATTTTGAGCACATTTCAGCCATCTATCTCGACAAAGTCTTCATTCCATCTTAGTCCATGTTATATTTTAGTGAAATATAACAATAAAACTACTTAAGTAATAAAAAAGCTATTAATATTAATAATTGTATTTAAAAATATTTAATTTTAGTATTTCAATCACAACAACAACTAAAACAACACTGCATGCAGTGCTGAAAAAATAAAACCTGTAACCAAGATCAAATGTAAATCTGTTTTGGTCTAGTAGTAATAGCTAGTAAAATTGTTGACCTGCCATTTCTGAACATTATACTTAGACTATAACATAATATTAATCCAGTCACTCTCAGTTCTGCTTAGAGGAATCTATAAGGCGTGGACAGGGAGACATGCAACTCTGATTTTAGCTGTTAATAAGAACAACCATCTGCCATCAATCACCATATTACCGTCTTTATAAATGCACTAGGTTTTCTCAAATCTCAGGTGTCTCTGCAGTGTTTTTTGACGTTTCTCTTGTGTCGCAGCCGTTGTTCCTGTATGTGGCGCTGCAGGCCGTTCACGGCCCCATGCAGGTTCCCGAGCGCTACGTCGCCCCCTACAGCTTCATCAAGGACCAGCTGCGGCGCGAGTACGCGGGGATGGTGTCGGCCATGGACGAGGCCGTGGGGAACATCAGTCAAGCTCTGCAGGACACCGGACTCTGGAACAACACCGTCTTCATTTTCTCAACAGGTACTGACGAGTCTGGTTTGTCTGATCTTTATTCAGAAGTACATTAAGAAAGAACTGAAGTGGCAAACATCCCACTCAAAGAGCTTCATATATTATCAGGACTCGTGTCTTTTGATGGCAGTTGTTAATTTGGACCGTAGTGAAATATGAGGATCAAATGATCCACATCATGACAGAGAATAAATGTGCATAATCAGTCAAATATTTTTCTGTGGCTCTTCCACGAGTGAAGGCTTTAAAAGGTCTTAAATCAGAGCCTTAAATTCATAAAGTCGTGGCATTACATGTTGCATACACTGAATTGTTTTTGCCATGAAAATAGCCTAAGATGCTGACATGGCATTAAATAAAAATATACTACTACTACTGCATGCAAACCTAATTTCTTCTTTAGTGTTTTTGTCTTGTTTTCCAGTACGGATACCTAAACATCCTTAATTCAAGACTTAATTCCTTTAATGGAGATATGAAATGAAGATATGAGGTCTTGTTTTCAGTGTTGCCAGATTGAGTCAGCGGGTTTCAGTCCAAACAATAATTCCAAGAAAAACATGCTCACAACATCCAATGTCAAATTAATTCTGTAGAATTTCATCACCATGTCAAGCAAGATTAATACGGACCATTTTACCCCCTTAACACTAAATAATGATGACAATACAAAATGAATCAGTTTCCCTGCCAGGAGACGGGGAAATGCTTCAAAATACGGCATAATGAGTGAAAGAGAATGAGTAAATATGACAAAAATGTCTAAACCTAAAGTATGCTAAATATTTGCAAACGGCAGCCAAAAAATGTACAAACTCATTTAACACTTGGAAAAACACATTTTCAATGTCACAAAAAAAGCCAAATTAATATGCAGAGAAAAAAAGCCCCATAGTGATCAGAATTAAGCAACTAATTAGTGCAACAAACTTCGGGTGGATGCACACGCTCATCTCACACGCGCTCGTGCACAAACCACAACAGATGAAGAAAGTGTGTCATTTATTGATACCTACTGTACACTAGTCAGATAAACAACACAATAATAATAATAACAATGTGCTTGACTTCATAATGCGTTTTAACTCCAATCAGATCTACAGTACAACTTTATTGAACTGATGAATTTAATTCAAACCTCTTTGAGACGCTGTCAGGGTGTTTACCAGAATGCAGTCGGGACGATGTAAGGCCAGTGTGCACATGATGATGGACAGGTGTCATAGTCCTCTATTTTATTTCCATTAATTCATTCATCTCAAAAGGTCACACTTCCATCCTTTAGTGTACATATTTCAAATTTGGTCCCTTATCAAACTAAAAACCTGTCGGTCACATCTCGGCAACACCTGACGGCAAAGTGATTGACAGCTCTCCCTCTCCCGCCCTGATTGGTTAAACTGAACCAGTGATGTTAAAGAAAAAAAAGCATTGCACTGCACCTTGTTTTTCTGTGATAGGCCGACTTTCTTAATTACAAACATGTTCAAATGTATTAAAATAACACGACCAAACAAAAACCCCACCAGTCCAACCCAAGCAGCCCAAATTTTGTCCACCCCTGCCCAGTGCATTTTTCTCCAGTCCAACCCGATCAAAAGAATCCCAGTTGGCCAGAAACACACCAAATCTGTCAACGCTGCTTGTTTTATGAGAAATTAAACAATATGAAATGAAGTTGTGATCAAAACGAGAACAAACATCTGTCATTGGGGAATGAAAACATGTTTCCTTTGAATTAAATCGATTTTTCTGAACCCGTTGGCAGATATTTGTTCTTGTTTTAATCATAAACTCACTCAGTTTTCAGAAAACAAAATTTATTTTGTGTCATTTTGCTTCTTCAGTAAATGTATGTTGATTTATGAATCTTTAGATATCAGCACTGGAAAAACAATGTAAAAAAAAGTTGTTATGATATTCTAGTAGTTGGAAGCAAAGATATTCCAGTTATTTAGTTAGTAAAATGAATTGAAAACTAATGGAGATCTGTTGGAAGCTGCATTTTTAAAAGTCTTAAATTGTCCATCATCAGACCTGCAGAGAGTCTGTCTGTGCGCTGCTCAGTCATAAGGTGGCGCTGTTTCCTCTCTGTGTGTTTCAGATAACGGTGGTCAGACGCTGACGGGAGGGAATAACTGGCCTCTGCGTGGCAGGAAGTGGACGCTGTGGGAAGGCGGAGTCAGGGGCGTGGCCTTCGTGAGCGGACCGCTTATAGAGCGGCCCGGAGCCGTCAGTCGAGAGCTCGTCCACGTCTCTGATTGGCTGCCTACGATTGTGGGTCTGGCCGGGGCGTCGACGAACGGCACCAAACCTCTGGACGGGTTCAACGTGTGGGACGCCATCAGGTGAGAGAGCAGCCCTTCATCATCATCATCATCATCAAACACACCTGTCAGACAGCGCACCTGTGCTGATGAATATGATTTTGATCCTAGTGATCAGATGAGCGTAACTGTGTGTGTTTCAGTCGTGGTAAAGCGTCTCCTCGAGTCGAGCTTCTGCACAACATCGACCCGCTGTACGTGGACACCTCTCCATGTGAGTCAGAGACCGGTTCACACTCAGACCAGAATCTGGTTTCACTCCCATCTGGAGTCAGAAACACACGTGAGCTGTTATTTCCTCTGTGTCTCCTTCAGGTCCTGGCGGCGAGGTGTCGGGAGAGTTTCTGGAGGAGTCTTTGCGCTCGTCATCGTCTCGGGCCGCCGCTCTCGGGTCTCGCTCGGAGTTCAACATCTCGGTTCACGCCGCCATTCGCTACAAGAACTGGAAGCTTCTCACGGGTTACCCGGGTACGTGACATCTTTAACTTCATTCATTTTCCTGACTGGAGACACACGTGAGGAGCTGTTAGCGTGTGATTGTGTGATTCATGTCTGCTGGATGAAATCCTGCTTTCTTACTCATTTTGAGCTGCTGATTCCAAAAATATTACAAAAATGCTGATTCCAACCATTAGTAAGGTGAAGACGTCTCGTATTCTCCCTTGATCAGCAGGAAAACTGCACAAACACATGATTCCTGTCTGAATCTGAGCCAGATCACAATGATTTGATCAACTCTCAGCTCATTTTCACATATTTTACTGCAGTAAATAATTTTATTTATGTCTTGATTTAAGAATCTTTTAGACATTTTACTGGAAAACAAGATGAAAACACTTCCCTACAATTTATTTAATACATTGGTCTTTATTTTATACCTGGTCTTTAAAAAGTCTTACATTTACGTTCATAAAGCCTACAGAAACCTTGAATCTGTATTTGACAAAGTTTTTATTGATATTTTTATTGCGACATCAAATTAGCTCATATGTGACCCTGGACCACAAACCCAGTCATAAAGGTCAATTTTCTGAAATTGAGGTTTTGAAAAGCTGAATAAATAAACTTTCCATTGGTGTGTGGTTTGTTATGATAGGACAATATTTGGTCGACATACAACTATTTGAAATCTGGAATCTGAGGGTGCAAAAAAATCAAAATAGAAAAAATCGTGTTTAAAGTTGTCCAAAAGAAGTTCTTCACATATTACTAGTCAAAAATTAAGTTGTGATATATTTACAGTAGGAAATTTACAAAATATCTTCATGGAACATGGTCTTTACTTAAAATCAATAATTTTGACCCATACAATGTATTGTTGTCTAACAATACTTAAGACTGGTTTTGTGCTCCAGGGTCACGCGTTAGGCCTGTTTTGCACATCAGCAGATGTGTTTGTGTGTGATCATGTGACAGGAGCTCATGGTTTCTCTCAGGTTGTCCTCTGTGGTTTGCGCCCCCTGGTGGCCGTCCGGTGGAGGCGTCTGAGCCGCTGAAGCAGGTGATGCTGTTTGACATTGAGAAGGATCCTGAGGAGCGTGAGGAGGTTTCCCATCAGCGTCCGGAGGTGGTGTCCTTCCTGCTCAGACGTCTGCAGCAGTACCAGAAACAGGCCAAACCCGTCATCTTTCCGCCCGATGACCCGCACTGTGACCCTAAAACCACTGGAGCCTGGGGACCCTGGGAGTGAGGATGAGGATGATGAAGGCTAGTGATGCAAACAGAACTGAGTTGTTTGTGAATGAGCTGAAGAACGTCTGTGACGATTAATGAGCTGCTGAAGCGTCTGAGACGCTGATGAACAATCAAGCAGTTATGAATGTTTTTATCTTCTACTTGATTTTAGATTTGTGCGTGTGTGATTACAGCCTCCCATTTAATGGGATCATGAAACAGAGAATCAAACTGTTCTTGATATTTACAGTGTTTTTTCTACAATAAAACATCCTGCAAGTTACAGAATTCAAAACTAACACTTCAGTGTAAAATATGATTTTTTCTTCTACCCTGCCAAAAAGTGAGATGACATGTAAATCAGTGAGATCTTTATAACAGTAGAGCAGATACTGACATACAATGATGTAAATATCAGTGTTCACTCTATATCTCCAATAATATGTGTTTAGACTGAAATGATCCAAACATATAATGCAATGCAATCCAATGATGATTGAGAGATGAACAAATAAACGTTCCTCAGAAGATGAAGTGAAGATCATTCCTCCACTGAGGAACAGTGAAAGAAAAACAACTTGAAACAGACATTCCTCAAAAGATCCTGATGATCAGATTTGAGACTAAAAAATGATTGATGGAGAATCAAGTAAAGCCGAGCTGCTTCAGTCCAGTAAATGTTCATCTGGAAATGTGACTGCGGTTGTTCAGACATTTACTTGATAGAAATCAGTCAAGATTTGACAGCAATAAGACTCCTGAAGCACCAACACTAGAAAACGTCAAACTATCAATCAGGTGACAGAAGACTTTTAGTAGATTGTGTGTGAAACTGTTTGATCATGTTGATCATTTAGAAGCTTTAGAAATATGATACAGAAGCTTCTTAAGGTCAAGATCATTTCATGATGGTGTTGGTTGCGTGAAGATGTTGTGAATATTAAGGTGAGTAAATGACTGGATTGACAACATTCCCTTTAAGCAAATAAAGCTGATTGTATAAAGGATTGTATGAGGATTGAGCTGTTCGTGTTGATTGGACAGATTCAGGACGTTTTCCACTGAGACGAGGCTTCACATGTTTTCTGTCAGGTCAGTGTTTGCTTATGGACGTAATTATAATGTAAGTCAGACATTGAAGTGAGTTGCTGTTTTTGTCTCTTCTGAGGAAGATTCATTCACTTGTTTGCCAGTGAACCACACAGAGACATTTTGATCAGATTTATTCATGTTCATCTGATCTCATTTTGTAAGTGACTTTTCTTTCTATTTTGAAGATGTTTTCTTCAGATTGTTTGACTACTCGAAAGAGAAAACAGGATAATATAACTTAATTACTTTGTGTTTTCTTGCTAGCTAAACTTCACATACATAAACAGAAATCTCTTTATTTTATTCAAAGTCGATCTAGACAAGTATATGGAAACTCCGAAATGAATCAAAAGATTCACGAATTATTTGACTTCGAACTATCCGATCTGAATCAAATGATTCGCGAATCAAATTACTCCGAAGTTCCGATCAAAATGAAATGATCCGCGCTCCGAAGAACCGATCTGAATCAAATGATTCGCGAATCAAATGACTCCGAAGTCCCGATCTAACTGATTCGTGATTCGCGCTCCAAAGTTCGATCTGAATCAAATGATTCGCGAATCAAATGACTCCGAAGTTCCGATCAAAATGAAATGATCCGCGCTCCGAAGAACCGATCTGAATCAAATAATTCACGATTTAAATCACTCCGAAGCTCCATCTGAATCAAATGGTTTGCGAATCAAATGACTCCGAAGTCCCGATCTAACTGATTCGCGATCCGCGCTCCAAAGTTCCGATCTGAATCAAATGATCCGCGAATCAAATGTATTCGAAGTTCCGATCAAAATAAAATGATTCGCGATCCGCGCTCCGAAGTCCCGATCTGAATCAAATGATTCGCGATCCGGTTGGTGTGCTTGCACAGTGAATCATTTTGCGATGCAATGGTTTAACTGAGTTTTAAAAAGCTTCGTTTCACCCATACGTGCTTTTTAAAATCAAAATACTCTTTTAATTTGATCAGTTTTTACTAGTGAATCGCTTAAGTCTTAAAGAATGATCAAAAGTCACGAGTTTGAATCAATTGGAGCAGTTCTGGTGTAAATGACTCAATTGAATCGGTTTGTCTGTTCCTCCGGTTCTTTAGCCTATCCAAGTCCACTTTAAACAGAGAAAAAAGAGGTTTAGAGCCACACGACACCATCAGTATACTACTGGCTTAGCTCGCTAGTATTATGACATTATCTAAAATAAGCGAAAAATAACCATTCTGTAAACATACCATCCAACACAAATCTTGGAAAATATTGAGGTGAGTTAACCGGTTTACTGCTAACTAGTGAAACACTCCATTAATATGACGAGCTGCAGCTCAAAATAAATGTTAGATGGAAACATTGTGCATTATGATGGAGTTTGTAGCTTAATTCACTAGATTTGAAATAGTTTGAGCTGCAGTTTAGTTGCTGACAGTTCAGTAGAAATCAGTTGAAATCATTGATTGTATTAGTCTATACAGAGCACAAATGGGAGAAGCAGATGAACACAAAACATCAGAACAACATAAAGAGGGTAAACTTTATCATTCAGCTGAATGTGCTTGTATGTTTGAAACACTTGAGTTCTTACATGATCTTATTAGTGAAAAAGTGGTCTGGTCTGAATCAGGAGAGAAATCTGCACAGATTAAGCACCGTTTACCAACCGAAACTGGACCTTTCTAAACGGCTCTAAACAAATGTGATTTTGATGCGAGAGACAACAGGAGATTAACTTTTTCACTGGAGGAAGTGTTATTATGGATTATGGACTCGTATTTTAGTTAAAAACGTCTTGATGGATTTGTTTCATCTTTTTTCTTCTCAAGATGTTCACTGATGGACTGGAGTGGTGTGGGTTACTTGTGGATTATTGTGATGTTTTTATCAGCTGTTTGGATTCTGACGGCACCCATTCACTGCAGAGGATCCATTGGTGAGACAGTGATGGAATGACGCGTTTCTCCAAATCTGATGAAGAAACAAACTCATCCTAATCCAGAATGGCCTGTTTTCAGACTCTGAATCTGCAGGTTTGACATGATGAAGCCCAATCTCTGTTTGGTCCAATGACGTTGTTCCTCTCAGGATCAGTTCTGGTCAGTCGACTCACTTCTGGTTACTGACACAATGTGTTCATCAGTCTGAAGTGTGTTTGTGCTTCACTGTAGAGACGGAGAACAGATTGAAAAGCCATTAGAGAGGAGGAGACAGACTTTTCCAGAGACGGCACAGAAACTGCAGCTCACTTCCTGTAATCAGACCCTCCCCCTCCTCTGCACTTCCTGTGCCTGTGGAATAGTGCTCTGTGATTGGCTGGAGCAAAAGCTCAGCGTCTCCACGTGTCTCAGTCTGTCTCCGTTTCTTTCTGAATCTTAATGCTTAAAACAAGAACAAATATCTGTCAGTGCGCTCAGAAAAATAATATCGTTTTTCGTTTTAAATTGACTTGATTTGCTCTTGTTTTGTTCTTGAATTTTTGATTAATTTCTCCAAAAACAAGACTCAGTATCTTCTGTCATTTGTCATTTCAGAACTGTATGTTGATCTTAGGATGTTTGGATATTTGTACTGGAAAACAAGCCAGAAATACTGAGTAAGAGCGTCAGTTTCTGCAGCGTTCAGAACATGTCTGGTGGACACCATGTCTCATGTTTAGTTGTGTCATTAGATGTGATTGTGAAGGTGAGCGGTCAGACACTCCAGACGTTACTGAGCTCTTCAGATGAAGACTGATATCAGGTGAGAGGAGGAAGCGCTTTGTGTTTTGTTGGATGTTTGATTTCAGTCACATGAGCCGCTGCAGCTGAAAATAGAGCAGATTCCATGTTGTGTCTCATTTACAGATGAAGGTGGTAATTTTGTGTGATTTGACTGAGGGACTTTGGGAAAGCGCAGGAGGTGTTTGTCCAAACCGCTGCAGTGTGTCCCGTTACACGTGAACATTAACGGACGGGTTAAATGTTACGAGCGTCACGTGCGAGACAGAAACGAGACGTTCTGAGCCACACAAAGAGCTCCAGTGCTGTCAGAGACAGACAGTGAGGACAAACACGAGTCAGGATTGTTAGCACACGTTCAGCCGTTTGAAGCATTTCAGTCCAGAGCGGTTGGGGTGAGACATGAAGCTGGACATTAAGATCCCAAACCACTAAACAAAGTGTTTCCAGCTGTCAAACAGCAGTTTATCTCATGAGCTAAACTCACACACCTCTGACTCACACTCCTTCATCCAAACCCTTTCGATGGGAAATATGTGCTTGAAGTTCCACTGAGATTGTGAATTCATATTTTAGTGAATTTTGTAGTTATTTTATATTTTAGTTACAGTTTTAATTGATATTTTAATAAACATCAACTTGGTTTTAACTCTACCAACAATTCATTTTTATTTAATTTTACATTTAATATATAATTAATTATTAGATTTTCATCAGGATTCTTGATTGTGTAGTCATTAGTGCTTCATTGATTAGATTAGATGATTGATTTATTGATTGATTGATCTATAACCACAGCAGGAGGTGTGCAGGGCGAGATGGAGGTCAGGTGAGATTCGGCAGATAAAGACGGTGTGTGTCGATGAACAGACGCGTGACGTTTCTCCTGATGTGACTGTGATGAACTCTGAACATTATCAGTCATTTAACGACAAACTCAAGTATTGTTAACTGTGTGTGTGTCACAGGAAACACCTCCAGCCGTCCTGCAGCTATCATGGGTGTGACCTCTGATCTTTGATCTGATGTCAGTGAGGTCCTGACAGCTGCAGATCTGACCTCGGATCAGTCTGTCCATCACCGGTGTGGTTCTTCTCCTCTCACTCGTCCATCTGCTCTCTCTTTCAGCTTTCTTTCTTCTTCTGTTTTTCTATCACACACTCCAGTTGTTCTCAGAAAAGCCTTTAATTTGGTAAAATCACTGTAAATTTGCCTCGCCTTGTAGCCACAGGTCGTCCTGTAGTGTTTTGTTTTGATGTGTCTCTTCTCTTTGATCTTTCTTCTGTGGAACACAAAATAAGATATTTACAGAAATGTCTTAGTGTTTTTTTCCAAACAGTGAAAGTCAATGGAGACCAGTGCTGTTTGGGAGGAAAAAATAGTATTTCAATGCTTTTTGGTTCACTTGCAAAAGTATTGTGTTCCCTCTAAAACCAATGTAATGTTTTTTGTGATGTATGAATAATATGAGGTGAAATGAAAGTGTTTTTCAGTTTGCAAGTGAATGCAGAGTTAATTTCAGGACAATGCAATACTTTTGCAAAAAAAAGGTAAATGTTTTTGCAAGCAAATTACAAGGTTTCTCAGGAGAAGCAAAAATTATTGCTTTCCCCTAAAATTAACAATACATTTGCGTTTGCTTTGCAAAAGAATTGCGTTCACTCACAAAAGTAATTCTTTTGCAAGCAAACACAAATGTATTGCATGCACATGCAAAGTTTCTCAGGGGAATGCAGTATTTTTGCAAAAAAACCCACAATACTTTAGAGAGAATGCAAAAGCATTGAAATATAATTTGTCCTTCATCTCATATTGTTTTCCAGCAACATGTCCCTCCAGCGTTCTTCAGAACACCTTCTCATGTTCGCAGATGATCCTCTGATCAGATCAGCTCCACGTATAGAGTGTGCTGTCAGCATGAGGATCACTACATCTCAGCTGTTTCTCCTAGAAAGCATTGAGATTAAACTGAGAACAAATGGAGGCTTTTACTGAAGTCTCCTGTTTCACTTGAAAACAGTCGTTGGTAATCTTACACGCGTGTCCTCCAGACGTTCAGATCTCAGGAATGTGAGGAGAAAGACCGGAGGATGAGCTGAGACACAGCTGAGATGGTGCGATGAGCGTGAGCTCACACGGATCTTCACACACCTCTTATTTCTTCAGCTGTGTGCGACGGCAGCGCGGATGATCTGGGATCAGTGGTGGTCTGTCGGGGTTACGGCGGGTGAAGAATGTGTGCCGTCCAAACAAATACACGCAGCCTCTCCAAACACACGTCTGAGAGATTACAGAGACCTGCTGGACAAAACAAAGATCTTCACGTCCTTGAGAAAGAGAAACAGATATGGAAGTGTGTTTCAGCCACAGGATATTACATTAAAACAGTCATTGTGACTTTATGCTACAAATCTGACTCCTTTAGTTTATCAATCAAATCTGAGTTTGTCTCGCAATCTTTTTTTCTTAGAATTGCAAAACATAAAACATAACAAAAATATGTTCCAAGAAGTTAAGTTACAATTTACTAAAATCCGACTTAAACTTCTTCTTTTGAGACTAAAATTTCCAACTCTTACTCCTCCTAGAGCTTTAACTCTACAAACTCAGCCCAGATCTTCAGACTGATCTGACCGGGTGTGCTGTATCGTTTCTAACTGATCAGACTTACGCTTTTTAAATCTCATAGACTTACATTGACGGAATGTTCAAACGAGCCAACGCTATTCAAACTACTGCTAGCAACATGCTAATAACTGGCTAATCATGTAAGAAACACGTTAGCAAACATGCTAGTAACTTGCTAATTATGCTAGAGAAATGCTAGCAACATGCTAACCATGTTAGAAACACGTTAACATGTTAATCTTGTTAAAACATGCTAATCATGCTAGATGCATGTTAACCACATGCCAATCATGTTAAAACGTGCTAATAACAAGATAGTGACATGCTAATCATGGTAGAAACATGCTAGCAACATGTTAATCCTGCTATGAACATGCTAGTAACATGCTAATCATGCATAAAACATGTTAACAACATGCGAATCATGCTAGAAGCATGTTAACCACATGCTAATAATGTTAAAGCATGCCAATAACAAGCTAGCAACATGCTAAGCATGCTAAAAACACGCTGGTAACTTGCTAATCACGTTAGAAACATGTTAAAAACATGCTAATAACAAGCTAGCAACATGTTAATCATGATAGAAAAATGCTAGCAACATGCTTATCATGTTAGAAACATTCTAGCAACATGGTAGTAACTTGCTAATCATGTTAGAAACATGCTAACAACATGATAATCCTGTTAGAAACATGCTAGCAACATACTAATCATGCTAGAAGCAAGTTAACCACATGCTAATCATGTTAAAGCATGCCAATAGCAAGCTAAGCATGCTGAAAACATGCCAGTAACAGGCTAATCATCCTAGAAACATGTTAGCAACATGTTAATCATGCTAGAAAAGTTCTTGCAACACGCTAGTAACATGCTAATCATGTTAGAATCTATCTTAGGGTTAGGGTTAGGGCTATCTATCTATCTATCATCTATCTATCAGACTGTATTGCCTTCAAAACATTCAAGCTTTAACCTTTAAAACTACTTGAAACTTAAATCTATTTCAGACTGAAAACTGTCAAACTTTAAACATTTTTAAAATCTTTTAAAACTATGTAAAACTTTTTTCAAACTTTCTGGTCAAGCCAAGTTCAAAGTTGGTCTTGACAAACTTTTTTTTATCTAGTTCAGTGGTTTTCAAATCTGTCCATGATTCACGAAGCTCCTCCAGCACTGCACATCTTGTCTCCCTGTATCTGACACAGCCACTGCAGGTGTTACAGTCTCCACCAATGAGCTGACGAGTTGAATCAGGTGTGATGGATGAGGGAGACATACGACATGTGCAGGGCTGTGGATACTCCAGGACAGATTTGAGAACCACTGATCTAGTTAAACACTGTTTTCTGTAGTTGGAGACACTTCAGTGTGAGAATATGTGAGACGTGCTGTATGTGTCTGTGAGCTGATGCTCATCGGAGTGTTTATTATGTCTCTGTGATGGAGTCAGATGCTGTGATGGACGGACAGATGTGATGAAGCAGCTGTTTCTGTCAGCATATGCGGATCATTCACAACTCGGCGCCAAACAATGAGCGACCCTCGCGCTGGTGTTGAGCACGCGCGTGCGCGCACAGCTGTGAACCCGCGTGGAGGCGCCGGTGTGTTGCCGTGGTGACGGTGGCGAGAGAGAGAGAGAGGGAGAGAAGAGAGAGAGCGAGAGAGGGTGTCGGTGAATGAGTTTGTGAGCTCGCGGACGGTTTAACGGAAACCTTCGTTTTCTGGATGTTTGAAATCACCGACTTTCTTCCGCGAGACCGTCCGGCTGAGGAGCGCGCGAACGTGAGTAGCTTTTGTTCTCGCAGATTTACCTCACATTTATACATTTACCTCACTTTCACCGCACTTTCACCTCAGATTAATGGAAACACAACGGATTCATTAAATTTAGAGCAGCTCGGTGTGGAGACTTCAGTTAGAAAGTTGCTCGTTTGAATCGGTTTTTAGCTCTTTTACCGTCGGTGTGTCCAGAACGGAAAGTCGTGGCAGGAGAAACGACGAGTTCCTTCTTTCTCTCCCTCTCTCATTCTCTCTCCTTTCTCTGGATTGAAAGCGTTTTGATTTGCTTTAACGTGATAAACCGTGAGATTTAGAGCTGCTGTGGCTGATTCGCCTTCATTTGTTCTTCGGTTAAAACTGTTTGCTTAAATGTTTTTTTTTCTTTCCGTGAGGAGAATCGTTCAGATTTACTCATTCAATCTGCAGCCGAGCTTCATTTACCACAACAAATCACTTTATTTGCTTTATTTCATTCAGAAACACACAATTATACGTCACTGAGTGGATAGTGCAATAACATGAACGAAAACCTCGTAGTTTTATAATAAATCAAAGGTACTGTCAAGGTAAAATCGTATGCTGTTGTATATGTATCATGTGAATACCATGGTAAAACAGCGTGAAACTATAGAGGAGACGCATGTGAGTCTTTTTCTTCATTTATTCTCATTGCTGCCTTGAAGAAATAATTGAAGTGTTGGTGAGATTTTATGAATCGAAGCTGTTTTCAGCCATTCACGTCAAATAATTAATGATTATGGTCATTATGTGTTTATGATGACATATCTGTGTTGTTTTATTTCTGTTATTATCAGGCAGATAATAGATCCTGATTATTTCTCTCTATTTAAATACAATTCTGCCAGATTATAAAGGCTCTAAACAGTATTTCATTTTCTTTGCTGTGCATTCTAATGTTTGAAGCCTGATTTTTAATCATATTTTTGTTAAAAAAACAAGTGGAGTATTTTTATAATGTTACTCCTTCAGGGACTAAACAAAAATAAACAAATAAATAAATGCGTGACATTTTGAAGTAGAAAGGCTGTATTTTCTCTTAAAATGTCAATAATCTTTGTTTTTCCAGTAATCCTCCAATAATCTTTGTTAACTTTTAAGAATCGTTTTTTAGGACCCAGCTGCGTCCCACAGTGCCTCGGGCCCGCAGTCAGATTGACTGATCTGGGCTCAGCGTGATGTCTTTTTTCCTGCACTGGCCCTTTAAGGTCTGTTTGAGGTTAGCTGGTTTACCAGCGCTCGATCATCAGTGAACGTTCACTTTATGGAAGCTAAGAATAAGAGCGTGGACGGTCCTGCCACTCTCCGCTCCGACCATAAAAACACAGACGCTTCATTACAGGCCGCTCAAGCCAAGAGAAAACACACGCGTCCGTCTCATGCGCTGCCAACGGAGAGACGCTTTCCTCCGTTCAGAACGAGTGGAAACTCAGAGGCGAGTTTTCCTGCGCTGTTTGTGGGCCGTCAGGTAAACACTGTGTGCTGGATCTCAGACCACACAGTCTGTCTGCGCCCCACTGCTGCGATTCAGGATCTGAATGTGTTCGAATCCTAGTGAGCTGCCTACATAGACAGCATTTCAAATCATCATAGACAAAAGCATCATGCTGATTTTGGCCACATCCTAATGAGACTCCACACTGTGATTTGCAGTGGCAAATATAATGATTCATTTTAGAACTGCAGTGATTTGTTTTTGTTGTATAATGATTTGTTTTAGAAATATATTGATTCATTTCTGAACTATAATTCATTTTAGAACTGCAGAACTTTGTTTGGTCTCTTCAGTGATTCATTTCTGAACTGTCAAGATTCATTTTAGAACTGCAGTGATCAATTTATAACTGTAATGATTTATTTTACAATTGTAGCAGCTCATTTTGCAAGTGTAGCAATATTCGTTTTTCAGAATACTTGCGTAGTGATTCATTTTTTAGAGTGCTCAGCATATCATGTGGTTTTCTACAGTAAGATCATCTGTAACGCGAGCCAGAGTGTGTCTGTGTGTGTGAATGTGAAACCCGAGATAAATGCAGTGTTAAAATGCTAATTGAATGTGTGCTGGAGGTCAGAGGTCAAGCAGACACTGCGGTTTGCAGCACAGCTGCCGACGGAGCTCATCTGCATTGAAGCGCTGCTTTCTGATCGTGCGGACGTGTAGGTTTGTGCAGGAGAGTCGCAGGCACACGGTTCAGACCGACGGGAATCTGGATGTGGCCGGTTCTGTTTAAGCGCAGAAGGGCTTTAAATGGGTCACATTACGTGCTGGAGTTTCCATGCAGCGCTCCCAAAAGGAGCATGTTTGATTGAATTAAAACCAGCCGAGCCGCGCTGCCTTCAAATCAAGCCCAGAGCTCTGAGCGCTGGCCGTCACACACACACACACACACACAGAAACACAGAGAGTGAGTATGTGTCCGTCTGATGTCAGGTGACCTGTAGATCATCGTCTTCATTGTGCTGTGTGTGTGTGTGTGTGTGTGTGTGTGCAGTGAGGCTGGTGTTCGAGGTCTGAGTTGTAGTGCAGGTCAGTCATGCACACTGATAAGATTAGTGCTGTAGTAAACCAGTCTCTCGTTCTTATCTCTGTCTCTTGCTCTTAGTGTTTTTCATCTGTGCTGCATCAAACAAATTCCTCCTGCTCTCTCTCTCTCTCTCTCTCTGTCTGTCTCTCTGTCTGTCTGTCTTTCTTTGTCTCAGTGTGGTGTGTGTCGTCCTCATGAGCTCACGCTGTGTTTTCTGTGAAAGCAGCAGAGTGTGTTTTAGGACGGAGGAGGTTCAGCTCACCCACCCGAACCCCCGCACATTTCAGGACAGTTGTTGTCTGTCTTTGTTCTCAGGGGACGCTTGTGCTCGGGGCCCCGCAGGAGCCGCCTGTATTATTCATCTCCGCACTGCTGCACTCTTGAGCGTTTGTGTTCACTATATTATTCTGTAGTGCAAACAAACTCAAGTGTGATCCAGTCACCGTAATGTGATGTGTTAATAAACCACAGCTGTATGCAAATGAGCGGCCACAGTAGCCAATCACAGCTGTGTTTTCACTATAAGACTGATTTTCATATTTTGGAACTGCACTGACTGATATTAGAATTATAGTGATTTATTTTTGAAACTATAGTGATTCATTTGAGAACTGCAGTGATTTTGAAACTATAGCTGTGTGTTTTCATGATAATGTGATTGTGTGTGTTGTGATGCGTGGTTATTATATTATAATAATAAGAAATATTGTATTTAACAAAAACAAGTTTTGTTAAATTGTTGAAATATTATCATAAATCTACAAGGGACTATTGTATTTCACAGGGTTTGGCAAAACATTGAGGAATTTCAGGACACATTTGAGTCAGATTTCCTCAGAGGCTCATGCGTGTGAGCTCTGGATGTCTCCCAGTGAAGGTCAGAGGTCGCTGAGAATGCCTGATATTTCTGTGATATTTGTCGCTGGGGTTTGTGGGAATGTTTGGATGATTGTCGAGCAGGAGAGAATGAGCTGGAATCACTGACAGACAGGCGATTTCTCAATAGGTTCAGTAGTTCAGTGTGTCAGTATGGGTGTTTCAACAGGAAGCGCTCTTTTAGGAGACAGGAAGTGCTCTGTAAAGTCTTGTGGCTGTTGTGAATCCATCAGATGAAGATCAGTAACATGTGATCAGATCTAATGAATCCAGTGTTTATGGTTAATATTCCACTCTAATGTGCTGATGTTGTGTGCTTGTAGACACACGAGTGTGTGTTTGTGTGGGGATCAGACTGAAGTTTCTAGACGGGTTTCCTCCAGAACCTTTGAAGGTCCATCTGGCCAGCAGCTCAGTTCTGCTGTGTGTGTTTGATGTGAGGTTAACGGATGGTGTGTGTGACGTGGGGTTTATTATTCTGGGTTCTCGTAGCGTGTGTCTGTACGACACATCCGTGAGCTCTCATCAGTCTCACAGTTCTTCTGCTGTCTTCTCCAGGAGAGCATCTGAGTTCTCAGAGACCTTCTGCTGTCTGTAGTTTTGTTCTTCAGATTCTGTGTTTTCCATTAAAATTTACTTGGACTAATTTTTTAATAATCAAAAATTGCATGTTTCACCAATTGTTTTATAACACTTAAAAATGTAACATTTCTAACAATTTTAGCAATAGAATAATAATTTTATTTTCTGTTCTAATTCTATTACATTTTTTCAAATGTAATTTTAATCTGAATTTTATTGTCAAAAGCAGTGGTAATCAATTAGATTGATAAAACTATAAAACGATTATGACAGAAATCAGAATTGTAATTGTGATTGTTATTAATTATTATATTGTTAATTGTTAATATTATTATATTGTTAATTGTGATTGAACTGTATGCCACATTTTTATATATAATATTTTCTTTAAATATAAAAAAGAACAAACATAAAAGTTAAAACAATGAGAAAAAAACCCTTAAGATAACCTGTAGGAAAAATACACACACACACTCTCTTACACACACACATCTTAAGAAAGCAGAATAATGTAAGTGGATTTTGCATTTATTTTTTTGTAATAAGTATTTTTAATACATTTCACACAATAATAAGAATACATTTGTAAATTAAATTCATTTTATTAATGGCAGATAATCATGTGACTGGCCACGTGAGCAGCGCGTTCCTGGGTTCGTAGGATCACAGAACTCCCTTCTCCACTGTGAATAAATCGCCGTCCGAATCCGTGAGTTTTGTCACTGTGGTGATATGTAAATTTATTTTTACAGACATCCGTATGAGAAACAGTTACCATCCAAATAGGGCATTTCACCGTACTCTGTTTATCGTGGGTCTCTGGTAGATGTGAGTGAGTGTGAGTCTCGTGTGTGTCAGATGAGTCTCATTAGAGTCAACAGAAATCAACATTATTCCTGGAACTCAGACAGTCGATCCCAGTGTTTGAACTGATAACATGTAAATCTTCAATGCAGTATTAGTCGTTTTGGATGAAAGCATCTGCTAAAGTCTGCTGTTCTCCTCCAGAAAGATCAGGATGATTGTGTCAGATATAAGAATCCTTAGTGCCAGATTTTACTGATGTTCCTCTCGTACCATGTGATGTGTGTGTGGATGACATGATATAAAGACCTGATGTGTGCAGGTTCTGCTTGTGTTCTGTAATGAACATGTTAGTTTCCCGTCTGATGATCTGATGATTTCGGGGTTCGTGACCCGTGACGTCATTGTGCCGTGAACCGTGGTAATCAGCTCAATTGTCCTCGTGTTTGACATGTTACGCCTGACAGGCCGCTGTGTAACGCTGAAGCTTTCAATCGTCATGACGTGACGCCTGCTTTGACGTGTGTGTCGGCAGTCACTCATCAGATTTGTATTTGAACATGTGAAAGACGTGTGAAGACCTGAAACATGTCTTGGTCACATGGTCAGGAGTGTTTTGAGCTGAACTGAAGCGATTGTGTGTGTGTGTGTGTGAGAGTGTTCAGCGTGTGTTTATGTGATCAGGTGTGTGTCAGTGTTGCCTGTAGGACACAATCATACTGTAAGACGAGGAAGCGGCGTGTCATTAATGAACTGAAAGTCGCCTCAGTCTTTCCCATCAGTCCAGCTGCTGTGCTGTTTAAGGGTCCGTACGGCGTGTTTGATGATGTGCCGCGTTTGGACACAATGGGACGCGTGATGTTGTTCAGAGCCCACCTGCCGTCCCGCTGAACGGTGGAAACCCCCTCCATAACAAACACCCTGAAATAGAGGCGCTGAGATCAGATCAGCTCTTCCTCTCTGAGTGTGTGAGGGTTCATTGTAGGTACACACTACAGTCTGCTCACGGCTGTTCTCAACCGGGAGACCTGAGACACGGTCAATGCTCAAGACAGTACTGGAAGACCCTGCAGTCTGAACCGACTGACCCTTTAACACATCTGCTGGAATAGCACTCAATGCATGATGGCACTTTAATGTTATACGTCTTTACTTTCAGTGGAGATTTCACATTTTTATTATTATCAGTTAAATATAATGAAATTTAAATAATCTTAAGACTTATTGGAGTCCTTTGTAAGTTTGCTGAGGCTTCAGGATGACTTACAAGTATTTTAAGATGAATATATTATAAATATTCATATTTATATTGATAATAATGGGCCGGTTGCATAAAAGGTTTAGACTAGACTTAAAAGTTAGTCCATTTTTTCTTTAAGACTGGTCATCATTTTTTAAATTCAGTTACAGAAAAATTTAGATTAGTCTAAGTTGAATCTAAAAAATAAGACTGGTTACCCTTCGGTTAACTGCTAGTTGGTCAAACTAGTACTTAAGACACTGTCTTAACATAGAGGCTAAGTTTATTAACTGGTACAATGTTATTATTACTATAACATCAAGTCATCATCATTATTATTAATACAATTATAAAATATATTAAAATACATTAAAATAATTCAAGGTAATTAATATGCTTTTTAATTTTTTTTTAATTTATTTATTACATTTCTTTTTCTTGCAGATGTCTGGAATCACAAAATGATTTGTGGTTAATTGTTAACTACAACAACTAATTGTTATTTGGCAACTACATCAACACTCCCAGTTTCTGTAAATAAGAAAGTTAAACATAAGCGTCTTTTTAGTCATAATTACAGTACAAGTTTCAGATGAAAAATCGTAAGGTTTATATTGGGCCTTTGAATGTTGTGCTGGACAATGAGTCAAAGTGATTGAGAACAGCTGCTTTAGACGCTCATGTGGTAGATCAGCACAGACTGACGTGATTCTTCATTGTGTGTGTGTGTGTGTGTGTAAGTGTGTTTAATTCTTCATGAAGCTTTTCTAAAACAGACGTCATTAAACCCAGAATCTGTGACGCTCGTTAGTGTAAACCGTTCACTGCTGGTCAGCCGCTTGCTTCATTCTCAAGGATGTTCAGTAAACACAGGGTGTTGATGTGACCCACATCCATCAGTGGGTGACCGTTAAACCCCTCGGCTCCGGTGATGATCCTGATGGACCGTGAGAACAGATGAGCTGACAGTGAATACGGTCAGTAGGTGAGCTGGGCAGCAGATTCAGGTCTCGTGAGTGTGTGTGAGTGTGTGTGTGTCCTGCAGCAGGAACAGATTAAACTGACAAACAGTGGTTCTGAACAATAGTGCTGCGGATATCCTCCTCCTGCTGCAGGGGCTGCTGGGAGCTCCAGAGGGTCAGACCGGAGGACTGTCAGAGATCAGGCGCTCAGAGCTGCTCACACACACACACACACACACACACACACTTACTGTGTGGCTCCAGCAGGAGTCTCTGCTTCTGCTTGACCACCCACTCAGACGTCTGCTGTTCTCCATCATGTGACCTGAGGAAACCAGGAAGTCGCCTCTTCAGGCTGCTTGATCTTCAGCCTCTCACATAAACACTGCAGTGGATGAGTTCAGTATGGAGCACCACTGATCACTACAGTTAGCGTGCAGTACGATAACCACGTCAAAGCATCGTCACATGATCGTCTCACACACACACTGACCTCAGTTCATTCAGTGAGGGGCGTAAGTGACCGGCACAAATAAATCATTCATCATTCACATCATTTCAAAGCAGCTTTACAGAAAAATATTCAAAAAATGAAAACACAATGCAGAATTTCTGAAGAAAACCCCCAAAAACTTTCACAAAGCTCTATTATTGTAAAGCGATTAATAAATTAAAATGTTTAACATGCTTTTCAAATTAAAAAATGGATTAAACCATTGAAGTGGAAAATTTAAATGGAAAACACTGAATAACAAAAAAAACAAAGGCCCTAAAATGAAAGTTGTTGATTGTTACATTGTATCCATTTCTTGATTTATTTAAATACGCTTTTTTTTTAACCATTCTTGCAGAGTCCAGAAGAACTAACATGGAAAAAAACAGAATTTGGGAAAAAAAATAAAAATTTCATAGGTCTTAGTAATGTTTGGCATTATAATCAGACACATTGCATTATGGGATGTAGTGTGTTCTGATTGGCTCATGCAGCAGATTGTGGGTGTTTCATGCACACGTGTGAAGTTCTGGTGAAGCACTAATGGCATGTTAAACAGGACGGGTCTAGCTGCTGTTCTTCGTCATGTGACCTTCATCCAGTCTCTCCTGAGGCATTATAGGAGCTGTTCACCTCTCAGTCGCAGGTGTTCTCCCAGCTGACCCCGTATGGAATAACAGCGCTCCTGGTTTTCCCACGCCCGCGATCCACTGAGTGAACTAGTGAAGTGTTTAGTGAAGTACTAGCACTTCCTGTGATGACAGCAGGAGAAATCCAAACACACTCTCTGTTTGTGGTTTGTTGTTGTGAATATTAAACAGGTTACACAACACATTAACGACTGCTTCTGGAAACTCATTTAGTG
Organism: Labeo catla; assembly: GCA_012976165.1. Lineage (NCBI taxonomy): Eukaryota > Metazoa > Chordata > Actinopteri > Cypriniformes > Cyprinidae > Labeo > Labeo catla. Next base: position 205,796 of record VONZ01000874.1, on the reverse strand, counting down.
TGTGTGAGGCTGTGGGAATGACGGAGGCGTATGTGGGGCTCGTGCCGGTGCTGATGATGACATCAGTGAATCACTCTGCTGTTGTGATGTTATGATGAGGTTCTCCTGGTTACTCTCACACTGAGCCGCGCTGGATTGATTGTGTTTGGCTGAGTTTCATCGCAGACCTTATGTGTGTGCGTGTGTTTTATCAGCCAATAATCCGCTCAGGGAAGGATTGCCATAGAAACGCTCTGAGTTTGATCCCATGAGTGTTCCTCTCTTCTCATTGTATGAATTGTGTGTGTGCATCATAAACATGATCTCACTGAACATTAGGGCCGTTTTTCCATGAGCATCACGGCCGTTTGTGCTGGTCAGGAATCATCATTCCAGATGGAGATGATCAGAGTTGATTTGAGCTGATCTCATCTCAGATCTCAGTGTGTGTTCACTACAGGAGTGACTCTGAATCAGTGCAGTGGATTCATGTGAATCTGTTCGTACTACAGATGAGCATTAGTTAGTTGTTGGTCTGGTGAAGAATGAATGATCTCACACTGTTTTTACAATATGTTCCTTCATATTTCATGCAAAGCTGTGTAACAAGTTGTGTGTTTTATGTTTACAGCGTGTTACTTGAATCATTTTGAAGTTGTGTGGTTAAAGGTTTGTTTTTATTTTTGCTAGCGTGAGGTCTGGTTTAGCGCGGGTTTTTGTTCCAGTGCTCATCAGTGTTTGTGTTGACGTGATTTTCTCTCATCTCCTCTCTGTTTCTCTGTTTCTGTCGTTCCCGTCATTCAGCGGCTCAATAATCAACATAAATCAGTTCTCGGGTGGGGAGAAACGGTCAATGTGCGCACAAACATATAAAATATGACACGTATGCTTGGCGTTTCTCAACCCATGGCGTTATCACAGGAGTTCTGTTCTGATGATCATGACGTGGATCTGAATCATGTGATCAGGGTGGAGATCTTGACCCTTGTATTCATATTGTACATTCACAGTTTTATGATGGGATGAAGGATGGGTTGATGAACTTTAGCAGCGTTAGACTTTAGACAGCAGGACTTCATCAGCTCCTGCCAGACTGTGTGTTATTGTAACCCAGATTCAGCTGTAGACGGGCCCCTCGGGGGCGGAGCCTGTAGTGGGCGGGGCCAGAGCAGTGATGTCACTGCAGCAGAGCGCCATTCACACAGAGAAGTGAATGAGACGAGACGCTGGGATTGAGTTCATATGACTGCAATGAGTTAATCAGAGCTGAAACCAGGTATTTACCTGAGCGTGTGTGTGTGTGTGTGTGTTTGTGTGTGTGTGTGTGTTATAATTGTGAGGGCCAAATGTCCTCTCTTATAAGACAAGCGGCTAGTGAGGACATTTTACGTGTCCTTACTTGTTAAAAAGGCTGATAAATCTGTCAAATCATAATTTTTATTTAAATCTAGTGTTTTGCGTTGGTTTCCGTGAGCGTTTGTGTAGAGTTAAACAGAGAAAAATCATTAACCTGACAGGAAAACAGTAGAAGTATATGAGATGAGCTCCGTGATACTGTATAGTGAAACAAACATGTGACTTTCATTTGTGAAGAACTCAGGATGTATAAAACTGACACACACACACACACACACACACACACACACACTTGTGAGGTTTTTATCACTCATCAGGCTGCAGTCAGCAGAGGTCAAAGGTCAAGGCCTTTCAGAAGGTCATGTGATCTGAGCATTTGGTTTCAATTTCTCATTTGTGTGTTTCAGACAGAATGAGGCCTTGTGTTTATACCTGCATGGAGACGCTCAGAGTGTGTGTGTGTGTTCAGGAAATCCTTCTTCTCTGTTCTGAAGTTGTTTTGTTTCAGTTGACATTGTTAGTAGTGTGTGTGTGTGTGTGTTTATGAGTTGCACACATATGACCATCATTATTTCAAGTTGGTCTTTTTTTTCCCTAAGGATTACTCAAGTCGGTTGCATAAAAGCTCATTTGAGAGCAAACGAAGTTAGTTAGTCAGACTAGTTATAAGGGCTGTGTTTATGCAACTGGCTGCTGGTCATAGTTACTCATCGGAAACTTTGAATGACTGCGTTAGAGACGTGCTGATCACTTCTCATCAGAAAGCACAATTAATGCAGCTGTTTATGAGAGGATGAACTCGTTAGCCCATTTCCCATCATTCCCTGTGCAGCGCAGCAGTGATGAATTCACAGATGAAGCGGCGTGTGTTGCTGCAGTGACTCATGGTTGTTCGGCTGGTTAACCCATGACATCATCTACATGTGTTTGTGGTCAGAAGCTGAGAGTCTCAGAAGAACACAAACACTGATGACAATCACAGCGCAGAATCCATCCGCATCAACGCATCACACTCGCTCTGAGATCTCATCACATCTCAACTGTTTCTCCGAGATCACTGCTGAACCGACTGCAGACGTGTGATTATATTCAGTTCAGTTCAGAAAGCTTTTTTAGATTATCAGAAGCACATTTGTGTTACCATTAAAACAATAGAAAACAGAAAAAGGTTTAGAACAATTGAAACAGAGTCTGAACAAGCAATATGTAAAAAAAACACTGAAATAAAAAATAGATAATAAATTATGATTGTAATTAGGGCTGCACAATTAATCAAATTTCTAATTGTGATTACAATTACAGATGCCACAATTATATAATCGTTCAAAGGCACGATTACAAAAAATAAATCTGCTTACATTATTATTCTGCTTTCTTAAGAGGTGTCTCTGTGTGTGTGAGAGAGTGTGTGTATTTTTCCTACAGGTTATTTTAAGATTTTTTTTCTCATTGTTTTGATTTTTAAATTTGTACTTTTTTATATTTATAGAAGAAACTATATATAAAAATGTGGCATGCAGTTGCTTCAAACAATGGTATAAATCTATTCAAAACATCACTCAATGTACATTGTGTTAATCGTAATTAATAATCGCAATTACAATTTCAAGGGAATAATCGACAATTATGATTTTGGTCATAATCATGCAGCACTAATTCTAATACGAAGATCATGTAACATATAGAGAATGTATTGTTTTTATTCTGAATATTCTAATTTTGTTGTGTTCAGGTGAATATTCTCATTCTTATTTTGCTGATTTTATATCTGGAGCTCTGTTTGCATGGAAATTTGTTTCCACCACAGAATATAATGGTGACTCACAACTTGTGATTTTGTTTCACAGTTGCATTAAAAAATTCAAAATTGAGATACAAATTATTTTTTATGCTGTGATGGAAACAAAAAAATAGAATTATAAAATATAAACTCGCGATTCTGGGAAAGAAAGTCAAAATTGTGAGATTTAAACTCACTGTAAACTAAACTGTTTATTCCAACTTGTTTTTAACTGCTGTATCCATATGTTCTGTCTTCCTGCAGTTGTGTTTGTGAGATGATGGTCAAACTTCCGCACTAAGATGTAGAATCCAGACGAGGAGGAGGAAGAGAGACAGAAAGAGGAAGGAACTCGCGTCTGAACGACACACTGAGAAAAGAGAGAGAGAGACATTTGTTCCAGCCTCTCCGCTCGTCCCACACGACACACCCACAGTTCCCTGTGACCTTCGACCCCAGCCGCGCACCATGTGTCACGTGATCGTGACGTGCCGTTCGATGCTGTGGACGCTGCTGAGCATCGTGGCGGCGTTCAGCGAGCTCATCGCCTTCATGAGCACCGACTGGCTGGTGGGATTCCCACGGACGCCGGACGCCGTCTTCTCTCCGCACGGGGCCACGGCGGCGGGCGAGGCGTACCGGCCCACGCTGGGCATTTACGGCCGCTGCATCCGGCTGCCCCACCTGCGGCGCGGAGTCCTGTGCGGCCCCTACGCCGTGCACTTCGGAGAGATCGCTAGCGGGTTCTGGCAGGCCACCTCCATCTTCCTCGCGGCCGGGATTCTGCTGCTGTGCGCCGTCGCCTTCATCTCCGTCTTCACCATGTGCTTCCAGAGCATCATGAAGAAAAGCATCTTCAACGTGTGTGGACTCCTGCAGGCCATCGCAGGTGAGACACACACACACACACACACACACACTGTGTTCACTGCAGACTGAGCTCACGATGCATTTTTAGATACTCATCCCATAATGCATTGTATACAATATAAATGTAAGACCTGACTAAGTTAAAATGACTATGACAGATCCAGCTACAGTGACAGGCGCTCAAGTGTTCGGCATCATTAGTGTGAGTGCAGGATGTTGACGATTGGTGTGTTACTGTAGTAGGGCCCTATGAAATCAGTTTTATTTTTCTCAAATTCCATATTTTCCGTTTTCATTTTTCTGGATTCCATTTTGTTTTTTCTTTTTTACATTTTTCTGGACTCTTTTTTTAACGGTTAAATTAAATTGTATTAATTAAAAAGCATGTCTAATTAATTTAAATCATAAAACTTTTACAATTTAACATCAGTGTATCAAATTTAGAGCTCAATGAAATGTTTTATTTTTTTCTCACCTTATGTTTTATTGTTATTGTTTTAGCATGTCTAATTATTTGAATGCATAAAAACAACTTTTATTTATTCTTACAATAGCCTTATGAAATGTTTTTTTTCCCCTTAGAAATTCTGTTGTGTATTTAAAAGGCATAAAACTACGGCTGCACGATTATGACAGAAATCATAATTGTCGATTATTACCTTGAAGTTGTAATTGTGATGATTAATTACAATTATCACAATTTACACTGAATGATGTTTTTAAATATCTTTGAATCTAAACTTTTTTTTTCATTGTTTGAACCAACTGCATGCCACATTTTTATAGATAAGTGTCATTCTGTGTTAAACTGTAAATTCCGTTTTTATGACTGGATTCCGTGATTCCATCCGTGTTTTCCACATCACTGAAATCATAGGGTCCTACTGTATAACAGTAACAGTATGCTGTGTGTGTGTGTGTGTGTGTGTGTAATGGGTTATGTGGGCTGATGAGGTCATTTCATGTGTTTTCCAGAAGATTTCACTGATGTGTGAGTCAGTCTGACCTCTGACCCTGAGGAGAATGAAAGGGATGATGGGTATTTGAGGGAATGCTGTTTGTTGACTCTATGATGACATCATGTAGCTGATGAGTGAGTGAGTTAGCCAGACAAAGAGTGTGTGTGTGTGTATGTGAGAGTGTGTGGTCAGGTGTGTGTGTGTGTGTGTGCAGCTTTGAGACCTTCAGACCCTCAACAACATGTGGAAAGAATTTATGACCTACTTTCATTTCCTCACATTATAGCAGACCGACACAAACACACACTCACAGTCTTGTGTGTTATTGTTAGATAAAGCTGTGATTTAAACCTTGATCTGTGATTGGTTGCTTCATGTGTCAGTCAGACGTCTCTTCTTGTGTAAGTGGGCGGATATTAACTAGATCAGATGTCTGTGAGCTTGTCATGTTCAGCTTGAGGGTCTTGAGGGGTTAGGGATGCATGATATTATCGGACCAATATCGAAATGTCCGTTAATGGCTTTAAATGTAAATATCGCATCAGCCCGATATAAAAAATAATGGTGATATGCCTTGCAGATAAGAGGAAGAAGTCGCATGTGCTCAGGGTGTATTAGCGATTAGATCAAGTCAGCAGTGTCAGGTAGCAGCTCATTCTTGCAGCACAGTTTTGCCTGAATAATGTTTAGATTCACTGTTTTGGATTGTTACATTTAATCTGAGAATGCACATAGAGAACGACACGTCCGGTGTGTGATAGAGTAAACTGTAAGAGCATGTGCAGTGCCTGTTCAGGAAGGAGTTTTAATTCCGTAGGGGGCGCTGTTGACCTGCTTCTAATAAAATGAAAGTAAAATACACAGTCAGACAATCAGTTTCTGCTTAAATTAAAGATGTAAGGTACATGAATTTCAAAAAAAAAAAAATCAAAAGCGTGACAGTTATAAATTAAATAATTTTATATATACTGATTTATTTATTAATGGGTAATGTAAAAAAATTTGTAAACAAATTATGAGCTCTAAAAGATTTTCAGAATTTTTACAACTCTTTTGCTTTAGACATCTACAAATGTTAAATCTTAAAATAAAATGTTCAGGTTACCACTGCATTTTTCTGGAATTGATATATAGTTTATTTATTTGCAAAGCTTCTGGGTACTATCATTATAAAAGAACTTCATTATTGTTTATTTGTTAAAAACTAGCCAAAATGAAAAATAATTTGCTTATAATTTTTGCACAGGAGAGACTCTGTGTTGTTTCCAAAGGAAATCTATCGGTATCTGCTATCGGACAAAATGAGTCGAAACATATCAGCATATCGGATATATCGGCATCACTAGCGGTTAGTGCAGCTGACCTGGTTAATCACGCACTCGTGTGACCTCACACCTGATCACATGTGCTGCATTCAACAGGAAGTGACTCCAGTCTGTCCACAGAGACACAGGAAGTGACCGCAACAGGTCTAATGTTTACTAGCTGGTGTTGAGCTGACAGATGTGATGACGATATCCATCACTGCATCACAAACACATCTTGTATGTTTGGTTTCCTATAAAAATGCCTTAATATTCTTAATTCAAAATTCACTCATGAAGTGAAATCAAAGGTGGTAATAAGTTTTATGAGAAATAGATCAAAATAAGTTCAAACCTAAAACAAGAGCAAATATCTGCCAGGGGCTCAGAAGAAATATAAGCTTCACTTTGAGAGAAAACAAGTTGAGTTGACAGATAGTTCTTGTAGTTCTTGTCCTGGAAAACAAGACAAAAATACTGAGGCAGAAGTTTTGGAGTGTGTGATTCATCAGAACGTCTGCTCGACCGTCTAGCGCTGTTATTTTTGCAAATCCACTCATAAAAATGGAAACTTGCTGTATGGAGCGGATTGTCTTGGAATTGGCAATTAAATCTAAATCAGACAGAGCTGTACAATTCATCACGTGTCTGTGAATGTTAAAGCGCTGAAATCCGCATGTTTTGTCAGTTTGCTCTGCCTGATGCACAGAAAAACACGTGATGCTCGTGATGTTTCTGTAATGATTTGAGAGTTTTACCGCCACTTCCTTCGCTCCAGCTGCGTGTTAACGTGTCGTCCGTCCGTCCGCAGGTCTGTTCCTGATTCTGGGTCTGATGCTGTATCCCGCCGGCTGGGGTTCAGATAAGGTGCAGCTGTACTGCGGTCCCGACGCGGCGCCCTACCAGCTGGGCCTGTGCTCCATGGGCTGGGCGTTCTACACGGCGCTGGGCGGCACCGTCCTCACCTTCATCTGCGCCGTGTTCTCCGCGCAGGCCGAGATCGCCACGTCCAGCGATAAAGTGCAGGAGGAGATCGAGGAGGGCAAGAGCCTGATCTGTCTGCTGTGAGACGCTCGGTGGGACCGGAACACGCACTGTTCCCTCAGTCAGCCTGTGGATTTGACTTCCTGTGTCTGTTTCTCATGTTTCTCGTGTGCGTCTGATGTAAATATACCTGTATATAATGTAAATATCATCATGAAGGATCGTGGGTTCTCATCGCCCAGAAACCACTGCGCCGCGGCGCTCGACCTCGTGTGTGACGAGACGATTGTGAACGCTGAATCACATCAGTGAGCACGTGCCAAAATCACTGACGCTCTTCCAGTGCCAATATCACACCGTCCTGATGCCTTGAGCCGCCGAACCAGACCTGACACCCACAGAACCAAAGACGTGTGTGTGTGTGTGTGTGTGTGTCTATATGTTTGTGTGTATGTGTGTGTGTGTGTGTGTGTGTCTGTCTGCTCTAGTTCACTAGTGTTCACCAACATCTCTGCCAAATAAAGAAGCCATGACTAAACGCAAGCGTCGCTCCACTGTCTGTTTTTCACTTAACTTCCTGCAAAACACTCTGGAGATCAGTGACCCCTGCAGCACTGGAGGAAGAGTGTGTGTGAGATTCAGGTTAAGTGCTGCTGAAGTTATTTTGCAATATAATCAGTGTTCTCTTAGTATTATTTATATACTATTATAATGTTAATTCATATTTCAAATAAGCTTTTTTCTTAGTTCGGTTGACTTGAGAAAGATACTTAGACTTATTATTATTATTATTGTCATGATCATCATGCTAGCAACATGCTAGTAACTTGCTAATCATGCTAGCAACATGCTAGTAACTTGCTAATCGTGCTAACATGTTGGTAACTTACTAATCATGCTAACATCATGCTAGCAACATGTTAATTATGATAACAACATGTCAGTAACTTGTTAAACATTCTAACAACATGTTAGTAACTTGTTAATCACACTAGAAATATGTTAGTAATGTGCTAATCATGTAGAATTATGCTAGTAACTTCTTGATCATGCTACCAACATGTTAGTAACTTGGTAATCATGCTAACAACATACTAGTAAGTTGCTAATCATGTTAGAAACATGCCAGCAACATGCTAGAAACTTGTTAATCATACTAGAAACATGCTAGTAATTTAGTAATCATGCTAGCAACATGCTAGTAACTTGCTAATCGTGCTAGCAACATGCTAGTAATTTGCAAAAGCATGCTAGAAACATGCTAGCAACAATATTAATGTAATTTAAATTTTCAAACGTCAAGCTTTTACAGCTGCTTTAAGTTTTCCTAATATATATATATATATATGTATATATAGTTTTATTACAGTTTCAGATTACTATGAAAACTTCTGCCAAGTTATAAAAAAGTTGCAAATTGCAAATTTTTGTTTCACAATTATGACTCCTTTCTCAGAATTGCAAGATCAGAACTCAGAATTCCAACTTCCTTCACGAATCTGTTTTTTGTTTCCACCATGGAATAAAAAAAGTAAGGGGATTTTGTGACTTTTATCTCGGAATTCTGACTTTTTTACTTTTTTACATTGCAACTTAATGGGGTCTGATTCTCAGTGGTTTTCTAATGATCTTATTTTAAGTTGCACAGTAGAAAGATTTGAAAGCTGAAGCGTCTCTTTAAAGTGGCGTCTTGTACATGAGCAGAGTCTGATCAGCGCTGGAGACTCAATGATCAACCGTCACACTCACATTAGAGTGTGTTTATACTGCAGAAGAGCTGATGTGAGTGAATCTACTCTGCCACACACACACATACACATACATAACAACACACACACACACACATGAGCCAAAGCCTGACTCACATCCCAGGTCAGAGAGAGAGAGGACAGCAGAAAGAAAATCGAGCTGATTGTTTCCAGATTGTGGTTTGTGTGCCAGTGAAACTACACTGAGTGTCGGTCGTGTATCATAAACTCTTTTTCTTATTAACCCATAATGACTCCAGCACACAGTGACCTCTGACCCCGCATGTGTCGCTGACGTGCGCCATTCAGAGACGCTGTACAGCATTTGAAAAATGACTACAGAGTGAGAGAAACTGCAGAAACAGAAGAAAGAAGCTGTGAAATACAGTAAATCACTGTAACCTTACACTGCCACTGTAATATGACACTGACACTCGGTGTGCACGTGTGTGTGTGTGTGTGTGTGTGTGTGTGTTTAGGTGACCAGCAGGCTTCCATTGCAATTAGCAAACGGGTAAATGCATGAGTCTGGTCTAGATTACAGACTCACAAACACACACACACGCGCACACACACACAGACTCTCCAGATGTTTCACCACACAGTGTGTGTGTGTGTGTGTGTGTGTGTGTGTGTGTGTGCACCTGGTATTCATCACGTTATGGGGACCAAATGTCCCCACAAGGATAGTAATACCAGTAAATTTTGACCTTGTGGGGACATTTGTGAGGTCCCCATGAGGAAACAGGCTTATAAATCATGTACAATGAGTTTTTTTGAGAAAGTAAAAGTGTGCACAGTCTCCTGTGAGGGCTAGGTTTAGGTGTAGGGCGATAGAAAATACGGTTTGTACAGTATAAAAACCATTACACCTATGGAATGTCCCCATAAAACATGTAAACCCAACATGTGTGTGTGTGTGTGTGTGTGTGTGTGTGTGAGTGAGTTCTTGCAGAGCAGCAAATAAACTGCAAACCAGAAAAGTTAAGAAATGTGTGTTAATTTCTTTGGCTTGAGGTGAGCTGCTCATTACAGTGACATCACTGCAGTGACATCATCATCATCATCATCATCATCAACACACACACACACACACACACACACATGTGATCACTGCGACCCCTGCTGCCTCTGCTGAACAACTGGAGGTTCATTTTCCATAATAAAAGATGTGGAATTGTGATTAGCTGTATTTTATTGTCACATTTGTTTTTTTTTTATTCATTAAAAAGACATTCTTTCATTTAATAATGAAGTCTGTTTCCACTATGAGATTAAAAATAAAAAATAAAGGTTGATTTTTGCACTGTTTTTCATTCTATTTTTAAAGAAACTGTAATCAGTTCTAGCAGTGGAGCAGGGTTATTATCATTAACTACAATTAAAACCAATAAAAAACATTTTTGTTACCTGAACTAAAACAATAAAAAAAAATTTTACTTATTTATTTCAGCTATTTATTTCTCATTTTTGTTTAGTTTAACCTGAAGTACTTACATAACTAAAACTATAATGTAATAAATGTAAAATTAAAAATAGGGCTGGCAAACGATTAATTGCAATTAATCGCATACAAAATAATAGTTTGAGTTAATATATGTGTGTGTACTGTGTAATTATTATGTATATATAAATACACACAAATTAATGTATATATTTAGGAGAAATATGTTATTGTGTACAAAATATTTTTATTTATATATGTAATATAAATTCTATAAAAATGATAATAATACATATACTTGTAAATATTTCTTATATATACATGAATGTGCTTGTATTTATATATACATAATAATTACACACAGTACACACACATATATTAGGCAAACTCAATTTATTTTTTTTGTATGCGATTAATCGTTTGCCAGTCCTAATAAAAAACAAAAATAGTTTATCAATGCTGCTAAAATACCACTGCAGCGGTTTGTGTGCAGTTCCTCTCCCGTCCGCAGGAGGCGATCATCATCCAATCAGCGTCTGTCTTCCGCGTGTGTGTTTCTGTGCTCGTGTGCGCAGCGTGTGAGTTTGTGATGATGAACGGATGAAACGCTGTCGGGATTCAAAGCTCGTTTTAACCACTATGTTTGTGTGCTTGAGTTATTAAATCGATCTTCTCTTTAGTGTCTGATCAGAGCGTTTAACGATGAGGAAACAGCAGAAGTTCAGCCGCGGTTTGTCTGATAAAGTCCGCAAGTCTAAAGCGGCTCCGGAGATTCAGAAAAACCCGTTTGAGGTGAAAATCAACCGCAAGAAGTTCGATGTTTTGGGCCGCAAGAGCAAACATGATGTGGGTCTGCCGGGGGTGTCGAGGTCCAAAGCCATTCAGAAGGTAAAACACCGTCATCTTTGTGTCTGTGGACGTTTACTGTAGTAGTACCATGGTATTCTCGAGTAAACACTGCGCTCAAACCGTCACTGTATCACTATTGAATTCTTCTGTTGTGATTCATGTATGGAGTGTGTGTGTGGTTCCTCAGAGGAAGGAGACGCTCCTGAAGGAGTTCAGACTGAAGGACAAAAGTAACAAGTTCATCGACAGACGCTTCGGTGAATATGACAATAAAATCACACCTGAGGAGAAAATCCTGCAGAGATTCACGCTGGAGAGACAGGTACAACATCACATTCATACATCACATGTGCTGCAGCATTAATGATCATTACTAATGATGTGTGTGTGTGTGTGTGTGTGTGTGTGTGTGTGTGTGCAGCGCACTCATGACAAGCAGGACATGTATAATCTGAATGAGGAAGAGGAGCTCACCCATTACGGCCAGTCTCTGGCGGAGATGGAGAAGATGACGGATGTGATTGACAGCGACAGTGACTCTGAGGAGAAGGGCCTGCTGTCAGGTGATGCGGTTTAACATGTTCTCTGAAACACCAGAGCTGTGCTAACCATCACTTATCAATAGTGAATCAGTGTAAGTGATGATGGGTGTTTCTGCAGCTGAACTGACCGCCACACATTTCGGCGGCGGTGGAGGTTTGCTGAAGAAGAAAAGCGGAGGAGATGAAGATGAAGAACAGCACAAACCCAAATCACGGCAGGAGCTGATCGAGGAGCTCATCATCAAATCCAAACAGGAGAAGGTCAGAAAGTGTTTCCTCAAATAATAAACATTACTCTGATTGCACTTCATTCTGTGGGTTTTAAGACCTGTTCACACCACAAACTTACCACTGTAACAGTAACTGTATGATATCTACAACCATAACTGTATGATAACTATAACAGAAGCTGTAATGACTAGTGATACCTGTAGTGATTAGCTATGATAGTTGCAACATTAACTATAACTGTAACGATAACTACAACAAAACCTGTAAGTACCTTAAGTACAGCTGTAATGCTAATTATAACGATAACTGTAGCGTTAACATAACGAGAGCTGTAACAATAACTATAATAGTAGTGTTAACAGTAGTTAGTAAATACAGTAATTCTGATGACAGCTGAGGAGATGAAGATTGGAGATGAAGATTAACTTAATTATAGGTGTAATATCTACAACAGCATCTGTAATTATAACTATAACAGCTGTTACAATAACTTAAGATAATTGTGAAAACTGTAACAACAACTGTAATGATAACTGTAACAACATAAACAACAACAATAACAACAGCTGTAACAATATTTCTAGCAATAACAATAACTATACTGACGGCTGTAACAACAACATGTGGAATGGTAACTTTTACAAAAGCTTTAAGGTAAATATAACAACAGCTGTACTAATAACTAACAACAACTGTAACAATAACTACAACTGTGGTGATAATAATCGTAACATAGGTAACATTAACTATAATGTCAACTGTTACGATAACTGTAATGATAACCATAACAACATCTGTAACAATACCTATGACAATAAGTATAATGAGAGCTGTAACAATAACTGTAACTAATGATAGCTGTAACAATAACTGTGACATCTGTAACCACGACTACTGACAGCTGTAACAATATATATAACAATAACAGCTGATACAATAGCTGTAATGATAACTTTAACAACAGCTGTAACAATAATTTTAACAACATCTGGAATGATAACTTTATACAAATGTTATAATAATTGTAACATTAACTATAATGACAACTGTAACGATAACTGTAATAATAATTATAACAACATCTACAACAATAACCAACGATAAGTATAATGACAGCTGTAACATTAACTTTAACTAACGATAGTTGTAACAATAACTGTAACATCTTTAACCATGACTACACTGACAGCTTTAACAATAATTGTAACAATATCTGTAACGATAACTATAACAACTGATACAGTAGCTGTAATGATAACTGTAACATGCAACAAGTATAACAATGGCTGTAACAGTATCTCTAACAATAGCTGTGACGATAACTATACCAACATCTGGAACGATAACTTTAACAGCAACTGTAAGAAAAGATACAAATGTGTGATAATTGTAAGATCAGTAACATTTAACTATAACGACAACTGTAACAATAACTAATGTTAACTATGGCATCTGCAACAATAACTGTAACTATAACTAATGATAGTGTAACAATAACTATGACATGACAATAACCATGACTATACTGACAACTGTAGCAATAATTGTAACAATATTTGCAATGATAACGATAAACTACATTATCGTCCACACTCTCAAATGGTAATGATCTGTTCTTTATAGGTGAGCGACAGTTTAGTCGCCTGCCACCAAACAGGAGAAGGTTCGGTTTTAAATGCTCAAGTTGAATGTATTCTGATTGGTTGTCAGTGTTTCAATCATTCATTAGCTGGAAAAAAATTGCTCTGAAAGTGATTCAAACAATATTGTTCCTCATTGTAGTTGTAGAGTTAGAGAGAAATGTTCTTGTTATAGTTGTGAACAGTTTGTTAATGCTGATGCTGCTGATGTTCTCAGCGTGAGCGTCAGACGCAGAAGGAGGAGGCGCAGGAGCTCACGGAGAAACTGGATCAGGAATGGAAATCCATTCAGAACCTTCTGTCCCACAAAACCCCCAAAGCAGAGAGCAAGGACGAGACGGACAAACCCAAGGTACTGAAACGGCTGCGTCCAAACACTGATGCTGTTATTGAGTGTGTGCTGCTCTACCTCACTCTGACACGTGTGTATATGTGTTTGTGTTACAGCTGGACCAGTACGACATGATGGTGCGAGAGCTGGGCTTTGAGATGAAGGCTCAACCGTCAGAGAAGCTGAAGAGCGCGGAGGAGCTCGCCCGAGAGGAGAGAGAGCGCCTGCAGAAACTGGAGGTACTGAACGCCTGCTGCCGTACACCTGAGGATGAGGAGGAGGAAGACCTCACCGATGTGTGTTTGTGTTTCAGGCCGACAGACTGAAGAGGATGATGGGAGACACCGAGGAAGAGTCTGTTCAGACCAGCACACACATCTCTGCTGACGATATCAATGATGGATTCATCCTGGACAAAGACGACCGCAAAACACTCGCTTACAAGGTCAGAAACACACACACACACACACCATAACAAACCTTAAAATTACATAACTAGAGCAACTTACACCTGCTCGTTCACTGTTACTGAGCTTGTACAAGGTGCCTAAAGAGCAAACTTAAATTTTTTTACAAAATGAATATATAACCTTGTATAAGAAATACCATATATAAAGTAAATACAGGATTTAAAATGTTTTACAAGACATGAGGGCACAAATGTTTTCCGGGCTCTGTGTTGGTTCAGTGCAGAGTAGGTTGGTATTCAGTTGGAGTGTGTTTTTGGTAGCTTTTGTATTTTTTACAGAAAGAAATGCCCTCAGCACAAACCAAAATGTGTCTGACTGAAAATAAAAACTTAACCAGACCAACCCTAAATTCAGAAAAGTCCTGACCATGTACAGACAGTCACATCATAGAGACAGGTAGACACAGACAGACGTGGCTAACAACAGAAGAAAGGCTGTGCTCTCACTGCACAGACGAGGAAGTCTGCAGCCTGCCCTAATTACACACAAATTAGCAACGCATTCTATCCCCATTTCACAAACCACCACAAAGAAACCAAATATGGACAAACTCCCATACCTGCTAGAAGAAGCCCAGCAAGTTCACACCTGGCTGCCAGGTATGTGAGGTTCTGTCCCGACAGAAGAGCATCCAGCAGGACAGGAAAACCAATGTAAAAACACTGCACTATATAAACACCTTTATAAATACGATAAGACCATTTGATTCAATTCGGGACTTCGGTGCGGGTTCGCGAATCATTTGATTCAGTTCACGAATCATTTGATTCAATTCGGCACTTCGGTGCGAGTTCGCGAATCATTTGATTCAGTTCGGGACTTAGGTGCGGGATCGCAATCATTTGATTCAATTCGCACTTCGGTGCGGGTTCGCGAATCATTTGATTCAGTTCACGAATCATTTGATTCAATTCGGGACTTGGTGCGAGTTCGCGAATCATTTGATTCAGTTAGCGGGACTTAGGTGCGGGATCGCGAATCATTTGATTCAATTCGGCACCGGTGCGGGTTCTGCGAATCATTTGATTCAGTTCATTTGATTCAATTCGACTTCGCCATTTGATTCAGTTGGGACTTTGATTCAATTGATTCGGCGATCCGGGTTAAGCGAATCATTTGATTCAGTTCGGGACTTGGGTGCGGGATCGCAATCATTTGATTCAATTGAACCGTTGCAAGTTCGCGAATCATTTGATTCAGTTCACGAATCATTTGATTCAATTGCACGCCGGTGCGAGTTCGCGAATCATTTGATTCAGTTCGGGACTTAGGTGCGGGATCGCGAATCATTTGATTCAGTTCTCGAATCATTTGATGCAGTTCGGGACTTCGGAGCCGGTTCGCCAATCATTTGATCCAGTGTGAAGCTGCTTTGAAACAGTCTGTATTTTATGAAACGCTACAGAAATATGTGTGACTTGGCTGTGAAAATATAAATAGTGATGCACAAAAATGTGGCAATAGCTGAAAATTTAGGGCTTGTGTCATTTCCACTGCATATGATTTAAATATTTATTTGTCTGTCTGCAGGACGGCAGATGGAACATCAAGGGAAATGAGGAAGAGAAGGAGGATGAAGATGGTGATGGTGATGATGATGATGAAGAGGAAGGAGAGGAGGAAGAGGATGATGATGCTGCTGATGATGATGCTGAGGGAGAAGAAGATGAGGAGGAGGAGGAGGATGATGACGAAGAAGACGAAGATGATCACTGTGACCTGCAGTCTGATGAGGGTGATGAGGATGAGGAAGGTCAGGGTGCTGAGGAAGAGCAGGTCAGTGCTAAAGAGCCTCCAGCAGTGAGTGAGGAGCAGAAGAAAGCCACACAGGAAGCGGCCAGAGCAGAACTACCGTACACCTTCAAAGGTACCGCAGTCACATGATCATGAACGTCACCTGACCTGCTGTAAAAGAGTGTTTGAATAAATCTGTCATGAAAACAGGTTTGTTTATAGGTCAGAGGTCAGGTTAGGAGATGAGCTCACTAATGTGTGTGTGTGTGTGTGTGTGTGTGTTTCAGCTCCAGAGTGTTACAGTGATCTGAAGTGTCTCCTGCAGGATCACAGCTCAGAGCAGCAGCGCCTCATACTGGACAGAACGGTCAAGTGTCACCATCCCAGTCTGGCTGTAGGAAACAAAGCCAAACTACAGGTCAGAGACGCCACATCAAACGCTGTTATAGCGCTTATTCATATTTTATAACTATTTTATTAGAATTCAAGTGTTAATTTTTATTTTGTATTTTCTCTTTTCATTTTAATTTTAGTTAAAGTTTTATTAATTTTGTGTTTTGGTCATTTTTCTTTTTTTGTTTTAATATGTCTGTATTACTGTATTATAGTATTATTGTAGTATTGCTGCTTGACCATTTTTAATTTTCTTTCCTGATTATTTGGTTCTGTCCGGACGCTGCATATGTAGACATATCACACAGTATGTTTGGTGTTTGACATGGAGCTGCTGTGTGTGTGTGTGTGTGTGTGTGTGTGTGTGTGTGTGCGCGCCTGGTATTTATCACGATATGGGGACCAAATGTCCTCACAAGGGTAGTAATACCAGTAAATTTTGACCTTGTGGGGACATTTGTGAGGTCCCCATGAGGAAACAGGCTTATAAATCATGCAGAATGAGTTTTTTTGAGAAAGTAAAAGTGTGCACACTCTCCTGTGAGGGCTAGGTTTAGGTGTAGGGTGATAGAAAATAGGGTTTGTACAGTATAAAAACCATTACGCCTATGGAATGTCCCCATAAAACATGTAAACACAACGTGTGTGTGTGTGTGTGTTAAATGTGATTGTTTTTTTTCTGTGTTTAGAAGTTGTTTGGCTTTCTGATGGAGTATGTCGGTGAACTCGCTACCCAGAATCCTCCTGATCTGAGAACCGTCAACGCACTCATCCCGTGAGTAACTCACACACACACGGATGACATGAGTTTACCCGTGTGTTTACACTCGTGTGTATGTGTGTGTTCTGCAGTCAGATCTGCAGTCTGTGTCAGATGTTTCCTGAGGCGGCGTGTAAAGCCGTGCAAACGTTACTCAGCGACGCCGGCCACAGCATGGAGGAGACGCTGGAGGTCAAAGGTCGAGCGCCGATGCCTGATCTGGACATGGTGAGCTGCTGCACTCACAGTACACTGATACAGAGACTTGAAGCTGATCCTGAGCTCATTGTGTGTGTGTGTGTGTGTGTTATTGTGTGTATTATGTGTGTATAAGCGGCGCAGTTGGTCCTCCTGAAGATCGCGCAGTTGTTCCCCACGTCAGACTTCAGACATCCAGTGACGACTCCAGCGTTCATCTACATCAGTCAGGCGCTCACCAAGGTCTGTCTGTAATAATGATTAGCTGGTGTTTTTGGTTAAACAGACGCTTTGTGTCCCGCTCAAGTATTTTTCCTTTGAAGACTTTGAAAGTGTTGTTTTTTTTTTTTTTAAACTTTAAACCAAACCAACCAGCTACAAGTCCAATCATTATCAACATTATAAGCTTAATTTTTTTTTTTTTAAAAGATGAAAAGACAAACACCCACGACTTAATGACTTAATGTGAACTTAATGACTTTGACTGTGTGTGTTTCAGTGTGTGGTTTCGTCTCTGGAGGACGTGTGTAAGGGTTTGATCCTCTGCTGTCTGGCGCTGGAGTTCGTCTCTCTGTCTCAGAGGTTTTTCCCAGAACTGCTGAACTTCCTGCTGGGTCTCCTGCACCTGACCGTCTCCAACAAACACAACACAGGTACTGCAGTCTGTGTGTGTGTGTGTGTGTGTGTGTGTGTTATTGTGAGTGTGTGTGAGTGTGTTGACGTGAGCAGTAGGAATCTGTATCTGCGGTGTGATGTGATGTGTTGGGGTGGAGTGTCACATCTGCCTCTGATGGGAAATTTTCTGCATTCTCAAGCATCCAGTGAGATTTTCCTTCATCTGTTCAAACACGATGAGCTGCTCATGTGGAAACAGGAAGAGGAATCTGGGTGTTTCCTGTCTGCTCATGTCCATCATCACGAGTGACAGATGCATTACTGTGTTCACACATTCGGTGTTTAATATCCGTCATGCTCACGTGACCATGTGTGTGTCTCATTAACACTCATTCTGACTGTCGTGTGTGTGTGTGTGTGTGTGTGTGTGTTTAGGTTATACGGTGGTGGCTCCATTCAGACGGCAGGAGAGGAACTGTGATCTGTTGGTTCTGAAGGATCCAAGCGCATCTCTCAGCTGGAACAGGAAACCCATTTCACTGCGCACAGCTCACAGAATCCCAGCAGAGGAGAAAGACCACTACAGGTACATATACACACACAGGTTTGTTTTTATGAATTGTGGGGACATCCCTTAGGCGTAATAGTGTTTATACTGTAAAAACTGTATTTTCTATCGCCCCACACCTAAACCTAGCCCTCACAGGAAACTGTGCACATTTTTACTTTCTCAAAAAAATTCATTCTGTATGATTTATAAGCCTTTTGAAAAATGGCCTCATAAGTCTGCTTGTAATATCTATGTCATACCCATGTCATTATACAAATTTGTGTCCATATGTCACAAAAAAACACACACACACGTGGTTGCACTGTATTTTCCTTGTTTCTTTTTAATGTTTTAAATCCATTTTTGTTTCTTACTTTATTTTTATTTCTTATGCACCTTTCATGTCTATTTTTAATGTTAAAGGAGAAGTCCACTTCCAGAAAAATGTACAGATCATGTAGTCACCCCCTCGTCATCCAAGATGTTCATGTCTTTCTTTCTTCAGTCATAAAGAAATTGTTTTTTGCGTAAAACATTTCAGGATTTTTCTCCATATAATGGACTGATATGGTGCCCCGATTTTGAACTTCCAAAATGTAGTTTAAATGCAGCTTCAAATGGCTCTTATCTAGTGAAACCATTGGTTATTTTCTTTAAAAAAAACAAAAAACGTACTATTTATATACTTTTTAACCTCAAGCTCTGCGTGAACTGTGTATTCTGGGTCATGTCAGTTAGTGTATGTCGAAAAACTCCATCTCATTTTCTCCTTCAACTTCAAAATCATCCTACATCACTGTTTTACCTTTTTTTTTTCTGTAAAGGGTTTGATCTTCTTTGCATGTTCACTTTGTAAACACTGGCTCAGTGCTTCTGCAGTGATGTAGGACGATTTTGAAGTTGAAGGAGAAAATGAGATGGAGTTTTTCGACATACACTACCTGACATGACCCAGAATACACAGTTCACGCAGAGCTTGAGGTTAAAAAGTATATAAATTGTACGTTTTTTTTTCGTTACGCTAGATAAGACCCTTCTTCCTCGGCTGGGATCGTTTACAACCGCATTTGTGATCGTTTGAAGCCGCATTTAAACTACATTTTGGAAGTTCAAAATCGGGGCACCATATCAGTCCATTATATGGAGAAAAATCCTGAAATGTTTTCCTCAAAAAACATAATTTCTTTTTGGCTGAAGAAAGAAAGACATGAACATCTTGGATGACAAGGGGGTGAGTACATTATCTGTAAGTTGTTATTCTGGAAGTGAACTTCTCCTTTAATCATTTTTATGTAAAACACTTTAAATCTTACTTGTATATGAAATGTTTGGTAACACTTAAAGCCTTTATAATGCACTCTAAAGGTATTCATGATGTCTGTTTTAATGCATTATATCTTCATAAATTCTAATCAAAGTTAAAGAATTATAATATCTCCAGATTCTTTATGATTATGTATTTTAATGCATTACGCTTTTTAAAGGTGTAGCAATGAATAGATTTAATATGACTGTGCTTACAGTTATTCATGAGATCATACAGTGCATTTATTACAAGGTCTAATTAATGCATTAAAATACTGATACACTGCATTAAATGTGACCCTGGAGCACAAAACCAGTCTTAAATGTCAGGGGTGTATTTGCAGCAATATCTAAAGATACATTGTATGGGTCAAAATGATGGATTTTTCTTTTATGCCAAAAATCATTAGGATATTCAGTAAAGATCATGTTCCATGAAGATATTTTGTACAATTCCTAAGGTAAAAATATCAAAACTTAATTTTTGATTAGTGATATGCATATGCAACTTCATTTGGACAATTTTAATTTTGTTTTGTTTTGGCACACTCAGAAAGCTGTGATATATAAATCTCAGTTTCTAAAAACTGACCCTTATGGCTGGTTTTGTGGTCCATAGTCACATATATAAAGGTTTGAGGTAAAGTGTCGTTAGTTCTGTATGAATAAATGTGGTCAGTGATGATTTAATCAACATGAACCGTTTGTGTGTGTTTGTGTGTTTCAGGCTGTCGGTCATTGATTCATGTCTGGATCTGGTGAAGAGATGCACGTCGCTCTATAAGGACCTGCCGTCATACGGCCACGTCTTCCAGCCAATCAGAACGCTGCTTCTCAAGCATTTTCCTGCGTCGAGTTACCCCGCCCCTACACAGGTTCATTATCTGCATCACACGCCACATTCGCAATCGTCGGCTCGTTCGATTCATTCTGATGTGTTTCTGTGCAGAATCTTCACAGAGAGATCTTAGAGGCCATTCCTGAGAAGCCTTCCCAGCAGGCACCTCTGGTGTTCAAGAAGAAGAAACCCATCCCGCTGAAACTCTTCGCACCGAAAGTTGTTCAGATGTGAGTGAAACATGAATACGAACAGAAACGTGTTTGATTCTGACAGATTCACCAAATGAATCGCTGCTCTCGTTTCTCCTCCAGCTTGGATTACGGTAAAAAGCGAGGAAACACGAAGGAGGAGAAGGAGCGCGAGCGGCTCAAGCACAAATACAAGCGTGAGTTTAAGGGAGCGCTGAGGGAGATCCGGAAGGACACGCGATTCCTGGCCCAGGAGAAACTCGGCGACGTCATGAGAAGGTCAGTGTTTGTGAAGCTGCGTCACGTGATCATGTCAGTCGTGGCGTCCGTCTCTGATTGTGCCGTCGTGTTTGTGCGTCAGGGACGCGGAGAGGAAGAGGAAGGTGAAGGAGCTGTACGGCAGTCTGGCCACGCAGGAGGGAGAATGGAAGGCCCTCAAGAGGAAGAAGAGGAAGTGATGAAAAAGCTATTCTTTCTGTTTTGAACTGCTTTGATACTCTGGAAAACTGTACGTTTATTCTCACAATAGGTTTTTTTATCTGATGAACTATGAGAAATAAAAAGAAGCTGTGCAGTGAGACTCTGCGTTCACGTGATGTAAGTCAAGTTTGGTTTTTTTAAAAAAGTGTTGCACAGAAAAAAATGATTGGTCTTGTTTTTTAATACAAATGTGACCCTGGAGCAAAAAAGTCGTCTATTGCAGCAATAGCCATAAATACATTGTTTGGGTCAAAATGATCGATTTTTCTTTTATGCCAAAACTCATTAGGATATTAAGAGCAGATCATGTTCCATGAAGATATTTTGTAAATTTCCTACCATAAATATGTCAAAACTTTATTTTTGATTAGTAATATGCTTTGCTAAGAACTTCATTTGCACAACTTTAAAGGCGATTTTCACAATTTTTTTTTTTTTTTTTTCCTGCACCCTCAGATTCCAGATTTTCAAATAGTTGTATCTCGACCAAATATTGTACTATCACAACAAACCACACAGCAATGGAAAGCTTATTTATTTATAGATGATATAAAAATCAATCTAAAAAATTGACCCTTATGACTGGTTTTGTGGTCCAGAGTCACAATGTCAAACAATTCGTAAAAAGCAAAATGATTTAAGAAATGTTTCAAAATGAATGTTTCAGCTTAAAATAATGACAGTCGTCTGCCAAATGGGCTCAGAAAAATAATCTTAATTTAACATGAAACCAAATGTGTTTTTCTCTTAAGCGTTTTTCAGAAAACTAGATATATGTTTTTGTCATTTTGCCTTCTATCTTGATTTATTTATTTATTTTTTTTTAAAAAAAGTTTAGAAATCTACAATTGTATTAGTCAATGTTCATCAATTAAGAAACAATTTCCGCTGTAAATCAGCTTTACAGAACGCAATACTGTCATTATTCAGCTCAAATTTAGTTTTCAACCAAATGAATAATAGTAAGGAACCAATTAATGCAGAAACTCCTTAAATAAATGAGCCCAAAGAGGAAAGCGTTCATATTTCCATCCTTCAGCTCAGACAGCAGTTTCAGAATAACTGAGGCTTTATGAACCGTTCTATTGTAAGCACAACAAAATACATAACACAGACAAGTGTGCATTGAAATCAAGCTTTATTTAGTGTCTGGTAACATTTTGTTTCTTTTACATGAGACAAAGTTTCATTGTGATTCTCAGGAGGCCCAGTTAACTCAGCTAGGTTAGCGGGACGTGGTTTAGTTGAGGTTGATCTCCAGGAGTCTTCAAGCGATGGCCGTGTGCGTCTCTACAGTACGGGACGCAGACATGGTTTTCTCTTCTGTCACTGCTTGGAAAACGAGACACAAGACACATCTGATTAAAACAAAACTAAGAATTTTTTTTAAAGCTGGGATGCGTTACACAACTTTGACCTTGATTTACAGTCTGGACGAGTCAACGTTATGTGGAAAAAATGGTGGTTCTGCAAATTTGAGTTGACAGATTTCAGACAATTGTGATTGTTTAGCTTCACACTTTGATTCCATCCAGTCTCTGGTGATCAAACATGTTTGATACTTTTAACCGATTTATGACACATTGTTTCTATTTGTCATGCGTCTCCTAGCAACAAGGCTCATGTCTGAGCAAAAGTTCCTGGGAAGTTTGTATTTAATAGTTGGTAAGTAAATGAGGGGAAAATGATTTCTTTCAACTAATTTTCTTAGGAACTTAAGAGTTTCCCACTCGGAATTATGACTTTATGACCGTATGATGCCCAGTGTTTACAGCTGTTTTCTGAAAGTCATGTTGTGTATTCCAGCCGACTGAAGCGCTAGGTCATTTTGTTAACGGCAAACCCGGACCTTTACCTTCCGCTCCAGACAGACCTTCGGCGATGGAGATCCCGAGCCTCTTCTCCTCTCCTTCCAGCAGCTTCCTGTAGGTGGCGATCTCAGCGTCCAGCTTCAGCTTGATGTGGAGCAGCTCCTGGTAGTCGGCCATGTATTTTCCCATCTCCACCTTGGTCTCGCACAGCTGGCTCTCTAGCTGGGCGATGATGTCCTCCAGACCGGCCACCTTGTCCAGGTGCGCCGCCTCCATGTCCTCCAGCTGCTGCTCCAGCGCGCCGTTACGCGCCCTCAGCCCATCGATCTGATTCTGCAGGTCCGTCACCTGGTTGTGGAAGGTGGTGATCTCCTCCTTCATGCTCTTCATCTGGTCCTCGTGTTTGCTGGCCTGCTCCTTCAGAGTGTCGAATTTGCCCTTGTACCACTTCTCGGCTTCCTGGACGTTGCGGGCGGCCACCGCCTCGATCTCGGCGCGCATGTTGCGCAGGTAAGCGGCCAGGTCGGGTCTGTCGGAGTCGAGCTCCACCGTCACCTTGGACTCCTCGATCTGCTTGAGCAGGTCGGCGACTTCCTCGTCGTGGAGCTTCTTCAGGAACTCGATCTCGGCCCCCAGCTGCTCGATGCGTTTCTCCAGGTCGGCCTTCTGTAGCGTCGCGTTGTCGACGTCTTGGCGGAACTCGCGGAGAATCATTTCAGCCTCCTCTGTGGAGTCAAGAGTGAGATCGCATGAAAAATGGTGTTGATATAATATTATATTAACAGAATGCACTTTAGTCTCGCAATGCACACTTAAAAATAAACGTTCTTTATCGCCATCAATGCCTCCAAGAAGAACATACTGGGAACCTTTCCATTCCACCAAGTGTTCTTTATAGTGGAAAAAGGTTCTATAACTTCTTAAAATTTTCTTCTGTGAACAAAAAATGGTTCAAGAACTGGAACCAATGCCACTTACCAAGCACTTTTAAGAGTGTTTTCTGGCATTGGCTCCATGAGGAACCTTCAACATCCTTCCACAGAGGCTTCTTTATAGTGGAAAAAGGTTCTTTAAAATGTTCTTCTGAGAAAAAAATTGGTTCAAGAACTGGAACCAATGCCAAATAAAGACCCTTTTAAGAGTGTTTTTTTTGGCATTGGTACCAAGAAACCCTTTAACATCCATTGAATCTCCTTTATAAGTGTGGGAAAAAGGTTGAAAAGGTTGTGTTTTTTTTCAGTGATGCTGTAGAAGAACCATTTTTGGTTCCCCAAAGAATCTTTCAATGAACAGTTCTTAAAAGAGCCATTTTTGTCTTGGTCTAAAGAACATTTTGATGATCTAAAGAAGCTTGTTTCATTACAAAGAACCTTTTGTGCAATGAAAAGTGTCCATGGATGTTTAAGGTTCTTCATGGAACCATCAAATTCAATAAAGAACCTTTATTTTTAAGAGAGTTCACAGTAAAAAAAACATAATTGTCTTTTAAGAATTGTTTAGTGAAAGGTTGAGTTAAGGGTTTAGTTAAGGCCAGCTTTGGTCAAACTTTCTAGACAATGTTTATATTGTAAACAAGAAATTGCCTCCTTAAGACGTTTTCCTCATTTGTAGGATAATAGAGACTGTTAAATCAGGGATTCTGAACTCTGGCCCTCAAGATTCCTCCAGATTTCAGCTCTAACTTTGACCAAACTAGAGATCCTGAAGATCTTGGTTTGCTTGTTCAGGTGTTTGATTAGGGTTGGAACTAAACTTACAATAAAACTTGACAATACTTCTGTTGAACCGAACTTTTCCTAAAAAGTTGAAAATGTTCAGTCGAGATTTTTACCTGTTCATGGAGGGTCACTGAGTTGAGTTTAGCTTTAACCCTAATTAAACACACCTGATTCGGCTAATCACGGTCTTCAGACTCAGACTAGAAACTCACACCAGGAGCAGGACTGGAAGCTCCCGTGACAGATCAATCAACCGTTCATGGTCTTCCGTATCGTACCTTTGATGGCCAGCTCCTCCTCCAGCTTGAGTCTCCAGACCTCCACCTCCTCCTCGATGTAGCCTCTCTCAATATCAGCCGCGCCCTTCTCGGCGGTGAGAGCTTCGATCAGGTCCCTCATCTCTTTAAACTTGGCTTCGTATTCGTCCCCGAGGCCGGTGGGTCCCCCCTTGAAGCGTCCCTGAAGGGCCTCCAGCTCGGCTCTCAGGGCGGCGTTCCTCTGCTCCAGCGCCTGGACCTTCTCGATGTATCCGGCGAAGCGCACGTTCAGCTCCTGCATCTCCTCCTTCTCGTTGGCGTGGTGCTGGTGGATCTCGGTGGCCACTTCCACCGCCTGACCCTGGAACCCCGTCCGGCCGCGGCTGTACGAGGACCCGCGGCATCGGGACGGCGACGGGCTCTGGACCCTCATCCGGCTGGAGCCGCTGACGCTCAGGCTCTTCTGGGAATACGACGAACCTCTCATGACTGTTTATCTCAGAGGACGGCTCGGCTCTCGGTTCTGCTCGCTGACTGCAGGCGGAGACGCTCGCCGGCGTTTATATGGAGCCGCCAAGAATCTCGCAGAGGCCCTCGAAAATCCTGCGGGGTTTTGACACGTTTTAAATGCGGATCATGACGCTCCTGCCAGAGTTCGAAGGCCTGAGTTTCTCATTAGCTCACGTATCACTGTCATCAATTAGACGTTGGGAGGCCGGCGGCCCCTCGCACTCCAGTGCCACATAACCGGCGCGTGCGAGCAGCGCTATTTCTCCCACTGTGATTTCGGCCCGGCGTGGCTCACTGTTTCCATATGACCTCATGCAGACGAGCAGGTCCTGGAATTAATGTGCTTTATAAATAAACAAGCACTTTAGCTCTGCTTTCCACCTGTGTTTTTCCATTTGTTTGTTTGAGGGGATGCTTAGAGAATCCAGTGGGATTTTAGTATTATTGAGGAACTATTATATATTAATAGTTTGGATTAGTTTTATTTTTACATTTCTTTTTTTCTTTTTTAGTAATTTTGTGTTGTCATTTTTATTAAGTTAGGTTTTTTAATGTCTATATGGTTTTTATAACTTTTGTTTTTGTCATTTATATTAGTTTATTCGTTTTTAAAGTCTTTATAGTTATATATTTCTATATAATTTATATATAGTTTTTGCTTAAGGTTTCTGTAATTTTTTGGTTTTTATTTTTTATATTTCTTGTGTATATTTCTTTAAATTAATTAGGCTTTTTCAATGTCTGTGTGGTTTTTATAACTATTGTTTTTGTCATTTGTATTAATTTATTCGTTTTTAATGTCTATATAGTTCATATACTTTTTCTTAAGGTTTCTGTATTTTTTTTTTTATTTTTTATATTTATGTGCAGTTTTTATTATTTTTTTAAGTTCTGAGCTCTTTTTTTATATTTAAATGCAGTTATTTTTATTTACGTTTGAGCTCTTTTTTTATATTTCAGTGCAGTTTTTCTTTTTTCTTTTTTAATTTTATTTTATTCTTTTAAGTTAGGGTTTTTTAATGTCTATGTGGTTTTTATAACTTTTGTTTTTGTCATTTGTATTAATTTATTCGTTTTTAATGTCTATATAGTTCATATACTTTTTCTTAAGGTTTCTGTATTTTTTTTTTTTTTAATATTTATGTGCAGTTTAAGTTCTGAGCTCTTTTTTTATATTTAAATGCAGTTATTTTTATTTACGTTTGAGCTCTTTTTTTATAGTTCTGTGCAGTTTTTCTTTTTTAATTTTATTTTATTCTTTTAGGGTTTTTTAATGTCTGTATGGTTTTTATAACTTTTGTATTTTTCATTTGTATTAGTTTATTAGTTTTTGATGTCTATATAGTTCATACACTTTTTCTTAAGGTTTCTGTAATTTTTTGTTTTTATTTTTATTATTTTTTAAGTTTTGAGCTTTCTTTATATTTAAATGCAGTTTTTATAATTTTTGTATTTCAGTTTTGAGCTCTTTTAGTACATCTTTTTTATTAAGATTTTTTAATGTCTATATGATTTTTATAACTTTTGTCATTTGTATTTGTTTATTAGTCTTTTTATGTCTATATAGTTTATATACTTTTTCTTAAGGGTTCTGTAATTTTGTTTTTATTGTTTTATATTTCTATGCAGTTTTTATCATTTTTGAGCTCTTTTAGTACATCATTTTTAAGTTAGATTTTTTTTTTATGTCTATATGGTTTTTATAACTTTTGTTTCTGTCATTTGTATTAATTTATTAGTTTTTAATGTCTGTATAGTTCATATAATTTATTTTTTTTATTTGTTTTGAGTTCTTTTAGTACATCAAGTTGAACTAAATGAAAATAAGAAATGTTTCCTTGCCTACTAGCTGCAATAAAATAAGTATATATTTATTTATACATACATTTATTATATATTTGGTTTCAGTTCTCTTTTTTTAAGGGTTTTTCATTTTTTGTACAAGCAAAAACTTTTTTAACTGGTAAAACGAGTCACTAAAACGTATCTTCACAGGAGTTTAGATGTAAGAATTGCAGACTGATGCTGACAAATGACGTGTGTGTGTGTGTGTGTGTGTGTGTGTGTGTGTTTGTATCTGTGCTGTTGTTCAGATGGATGTGATTGTCTCATGAGAATATTATGACATCCTCAGCGCTTCATATTCACTGACTGATGAGTGTTAATGGATGTAGAAACGCACACACTCACACACACACACACACACACACACACACTCATTCTGCTTTGTTTAAACACACATATTGTTGAAGAGTCTCTTGTTTGTTTGTGAGGATCAGACGTGTCTGTAGGGTTCAGTGGTTTCACGTCATCCTGCTTAAATATAGAAACACTGGCAGTGTTTTGAGATGTGGATGTTAAAGATTGACAGACCCATTCTCTTATATTTAACACACTATCAGACATTTGGGTTCACTGTGACATTTATTATGTTAAGGTCCCCTAGAGGTCAAATGTCATGTAGGAGGAAGTGATGTCAAATGGAGCACACAGTTTTCAGCGCATGCATCTGTACTCGCACCCGCCTCATCCGAAAATATTTCATATACAGATTTAGTTTTCAAATCTTCTGTTTTTTAAAAAATGTATTTTTTTTTTTTTTTTTTAATAAATTGCTAGACTTAGAAAAAACAGTTTCTGGCAGCATGTTTTTGTTTATTTTTGTCCACTGAGTCAAACACTAAACAATCATACTCTTGTTAAAAAACTAAAGTAAACTAAACTAAGACTATAGTGTGAATCACCAGAAGAGTTTAAGAAGTCGAAAGACTGACTTTGGACTGGTTTTGAGTCCTGAAGCCCATCGTTTGTGGAGCACATGGACGTGGATCTGAAGACAAAGAAGAAACGACAGGCGGCGTGTGGAAATGACTAGCTGTTTTTTGATGTATATATTCATTATTGTAGTGGATTGATTGATTTGATAGCAGACTGAGATTTACTGGTTCCTCGATGTGATGTTTGTTGAACTCATCAAGAGCACAACAGATTGGGAGAAAATGTTCGTGAGACCTGTTGCCTCATGTAAAGACTCCTAAAACATCTAATATTAGAAATATTCACTGCTGATGAAGAGGATGAACACTGGTTTAGTTGTTGAGCGTGTGGATCTGAACAACAAGCAGCTTTTCTGCTGTTTATAATGATGTTATTTTGTGTTTTACGATGTCCTGTTGATTTTCACTTGAGTGCATTAGAATATTTCAAAATGCTGTTTTACAAACAAACTTAGTTTTATGAAACGATTTGTCGCTTTACAAGAGATAGAACCCTCAAAACTCATTTTGCCCATGAAACAAGTTCTGTCTTCATGGCTGTACTGACAATTTGGTGGAAACTATTTTCATTTTTAAGTTCTGAGGTGTCTGATGATCAGAAAGGGTGTGATTCATGTGACTGTTCTTTAGCAAAAACATCTGAAATTCTTGCTTGAACAGCTGAAGGTTTGAGGATGAAGCGTAAACCCGTGTGATTGAGATTCTGTCATGAAGAACTGATCCTTATGGCCTGTAAACTTCACTGAACGTTTGTCTCTAGGGATGATTTCAGGAGTGATTGCTGACGTTTATCTAGTGCACGTTCAGAATCTCAGTGTTCGAGTTCATTCGGATGAAACATTTGTGTTTTTACATGCGCTGATTTTTTATAGATAGTAGCAACGATCATTTGGTTGCGATTATTTATGTATTTGAAGTGTTTATTGTAGTATGTGTATTTAGGTATAAATAAGAAAATCATTTAGTCTTTTCAAAAAATGAACGCAACAATATTTCACGTAGAGGGCGATGAGGATGATTTAGCCTTCAATGTTTGTATGTGTGTGTGACAGATCTTGATGGAAATTAAGATTGGATGCATTCATTTCTAAAAGAAATGTGCATTCGAATTGAAAAAAAAAAAAATCATAATTTAATGTAAAAAGTAATTTTGGGCCATTGTGGTACACTGTTGCCATACGGCAACGTCTTCCTAAATACTAAATACTACGGTATTTCATGTAATAAAAACTTACGTGAAAAAATATTTCATGGTTAGAACACGATGCGTGTCACAGAGGTTTACGATACATTCACTGAACACGCAAAATGACACAAGTCTTTTTTTTGGTGAATCTTATCAAAACAAAGTGTGTTCATGATCAAAATAAGAACAAATATCTGCCAGTGGAGTCAGAAAAATCTACTTTTTTTTTTTTACTGTGAATTATTTTTTTTCTGACTTCAATGGCAGATATTTGTTCCTCTTTCTCTTTGTTTCCTTTGCCGTTTCAGTCAGACCGCTCGCTTTGATTTTAACCAGTGGTTCCGGGTGAGGTTCGTGATGATGATGATGATGATGATGACGGTCTGCACACTGTGGTTTGGTGTCTCTGTCAGTTTGCTCCTTTGACCTTCTCTCTCAGTTTGTCCAGTGTGTTGATCGTCTGATGTTCTGAAGTGGTGAGGATCTCCTGACCTGCAGCCGCTGGAGCTGAAGAAGAGACGCTCACCCGGCCGTGACTAGAACTCAACTGAAACGGCTTCATGGATTCTGTGGAGAGACACGTCTGAAAAAAAGGTCTGATTCCCAATTAGTGCTGGTTTGTTGGAGGCAAAAGAAGGATTAATCAACCATTAAATCAGAGTTCACGTACTTTTCCCCCACATTGTTTTATTCAGTTTCAGCAGAACTCGATGACGACGGCCTGGTGGAAGATGTTTGTCAAAACTACATAAAATGATTAGTCTTTTGTTTAACTTTTCACAGGATGTTTTCTGCAGACAAACAGTCTTGTGCTCAAAAATGACCGGCCTACAATAAATTGCTTATAAATCTCTGATGTTATATTATCACCAAATGTTGGATTCAAGATTCATCAGCTTTTCTTTAAGTCAGAGCAGGTTTTTTGTGTTTTACTTTGGATCTGATTGATTGTAGGCCTCAATGATCTGAGCTTTTGCAATTTTTGAGCCAAAACGATCCACAAATAATGTTTCTTTCCCATTCTCAAACTGAGGAGCATCAGCTCAGATCAATAAAACCTACAATCAATCAGTTACAAAAGAAAATCTGCACTGATTGAAAGAAAACAAGCTGACAAAAGACTGAATCCAACATTTGGTGATAATATAACGAGAGATTGAAATGAGAGTTTTTTTTTATCATTTGTAAGTCTGTATTGGATTAACGTGTCTGTTAAATGAAGATGATAATTACTAGTGTTTGCATGTTTTTTGTTCGTTCATCTGTTCGTCTCTGACTGTTCAACGCTTCTGGCTCTGGCTCTTTTCCCTGTTGATTTCAGCTCAGTTTTGTCTGTGATCTGTTCATCCTGATGTTGAAACAGTGGATTGTTGACAGCAGTGTACAGTCAGATAAATATATCGAAGTGACTAAAAGAAGAGTTTGAGTGATTCAGGTTACAATCTTTAGGATTGCATTTGGCAAACTGTAGTTTATGGACTGTAATGTTGTTGCATGAATGCATGTCAATCTATTGTTTGTGTAAACTGTATCTGATGACTGATGCCTTTGAAATGAATTGTTTAGTTTAATCATAGCCTCATCCTGGTTTCAGTGTGTTGTTTCTGTCTTCCAGCAGAGGGCGACCACTGTTTTTTCAATCTCACACCAACTTCAGCAGTCTGCACAAATCAGAGGAAGAGCGGCTCAGATGAGTGAAGTGTTCAATAACACAACATCTTTATTCAATAATACATACATTTCCTCCTGTGTGTTTGGATTGGCAGTAAACAGATCATTATAACACATCAACAGGCTGATCTTTACTGTCATCTGATTGTGATCTTCTTTCTGCCCCTACGTTTATTACATGATGTTAACTTTATATATACTTACTATACATATACTTGTAGGACTTTTGTATATTTGAGGCAGCGTGCTAATATAATCATATACATGTCTTAAAATGGTCTTGATACTACAGACATTGTCATCTAGTAACATTTACACAAGGTTTGGGATCAGTAAGACTTGTAATGTTTTTAAAGACGTCTCTCACGCTCATCAAGGCTGCATTTGATTTGATCAAAAATACAGAAAAAAACAGTAATACTGCAAAATGTTATTACAATATAAAACAATGGTTTTTACTTTAAAATATAATTTATTTCTGTGATGCGCAGCTGAATTTTCAGCATCATTACTCCAGTCTTCAGTGTCACATGATCCTTCAGAAATCATTCTAATATGCGGATTTATTATTAGAATTATCAATGTTGGAAACAGTTTTTTCTTTGGAGCCCATGATTCTTTTTTCAAGATTCTTTGATGAATAACAAGTTTAAAAGAACAGCATTTATTCAAAATATCAATCTTTTCTAACAATGTAAATCTATGCTATCGCTTTTTATTAATTTGACACATCCTTGGTGAATAAAAGCTTTCAAACTTTCAAACTTTTGAACAGTAGTGTATATTGTTAGAAAAGATTTATATTTTTAATAAATGCTGTTCGTTTGAGCTTTTTCTTCATCAAAGAATCACAGGTTCCAAAAAAATAATTTGTCAGCACAACTGTTTCCAACATTGATAATTCTAATAATAAATGAGTATATTAGAATGATTTCTGAAGGATCATGTGACACTTAAGACTGGAGTAATGATGCTGAAAATTCAGATTTGCATCACAGGAATAAATTCTATTTTAAAGTATGTTCAAATAAAAACCATGATTTTATATTGTAATAACATTTTACAGTATTACTGTTTTTTTCTGTATTTTTGATCAAATAAATGCAGCCTTGATGAGCGTGAGAGACTTCTTTACAAAACATTAAAATTCTTACTGATCCCAAATCTTTGAGCAGTAGTGTATATTCACATGTGCATGTGTATATTTATTTAGACCCGTTTTCAATAATTAATTTCCAGTCTCATGCATTTCTAACTGCAGCTCTAAATAGTGTTTTGTAAAAAGTGCTATAAAAGTAAACTGCAGTTGCTCCAGAATCACGTTCATTTTTCTGCTTTGATGTGAGATGCATTGATCCGAACCCGTGTTGTGTTTTAGAGACAGTGTGTGGACTGATGTAGCGTTTGTTTCTTCCACTGACAATTTCAGGCCTTTGGAAGCA
The DNA here is from genome assembly GCA_012976165.1 of Labeo catla. NCBI lineage: Eukaryota > Metazoa > Chordata > Actinopteri > Cypriniformes > Cyprinidae > Labeo > Labeo catla. Next base: position 172,873 of record VONZ01000874.1, on the reverse strand, counting down.
CATTTGTGAAGAAATAACAAAAAAAAACAGTGAGCGCGAAAGCCGTATTATGACGAGTGTTTCAGTAAATGCATGTGAACGTGACGTGTCTGGCTCTTTGATCGTGTTGCTGGAATCAGATGATAATCAGATGAAAGCTCATGTCGGACGAGCTGATATGAATCGATAGCATGCTAAAGCTTGTCCGATAGGATCCGAACGCCATCAGACCTGCATGAATCACACGCTGGAGCTCAAGAGCTCAGGTTCTGCTCTGAGAAAGTCCATTACTGCACACACTCGAAGAACTTTTAGTGTTTTGTGTAAATGATGTGTGAAATGCAAATAAAATTAAAACAAATCTTAGCTTCTTTTTAAAGCACACTCTTAAAAATAAAGGTGTTTCACGATGCCATAGAAGAACCTTTAACATCTGATGAACTTTTCTGTTTCACAAAAGGTTCTTTGTGGCGAAAGAAGGTTCTTCGGATTATAAGAAGGTAAGAAAGAGATGGTTCTTTAAAGAACCTTTGAATGAATGATTCTTTGTGGAACCAAAAATGGTTCTTCTACCTTTTAAAGCATGTTTTCACCATCTTGTTCTTCTCACATTTCACACTTAAAATACTTTCTTGATCTTCTCTGAGGAAGTGACATCAGCAAAGTCTTTCTGACCACATGTTGTTTTCTGTTTCTTATTATGTTTTCATAGTTTCATTACGACCTTTTCAAGCTCAATAGATTCTCATTACATTGAGGGAAAAAAAATCAGTCGATCTTAGTTTTATTACTTTTTACAGATGTTTTTCTTGGCAAGTACAACAAGAATATTGACTGTAAATAATGTGATGTGATGATTTCTACTAGTATTAGACATTCTTGCACTGACTTGCAGCCTCTGAACAACTGATGTGTTTGCTGGTCCGTCGGTGACTGCGGCGGTTACTCGTGTTTCAGGCCTGAACTGAGAAAACAGGCCTGGAAAAAAAAACTTTAATTTAAAAAAAAAAAACAAAAACAAATATATATATATATATATATATATATATATATACACAAATTTTTCTCACAAATTTTCAGTGCTCAATAACTGCTGGAAAACTGATGAGTAACTCAGTTAAGGTCAATGATGGGAACCACAACAAAACATAATCGCTTGTACAACTGTTTAACCCATATGCCACAAAAAAAACAAATATATTTCCTAAAAATATGGTGTTTTTAACATAAATTTTTTTGTTTTAATTTTAACATAAAAAAAAAAATGTACTTTTACAATCTTTAAATTCAACAAGGGGAAAAAACTTTTTCATTATTACAATGTGCAAAAAAAATCGTTCAGTGCATTTTAAAATCAACAAATGTTTTGGTCACGCGGGACGTTCCTCGGTCTTCACGTTCTGTTCAAACTGTTCATCCTAATATCTGATTCCTCACATATCAACGCGTGTGTTCAGTCACTTAATAACAGGCCGGTGACTTAACTGGCAGCTGACAAATATATCCAGAGGAGATGAAGAGAAAAAAAAATCACATGCAAAATGAATCAGTTAAATTTAGGAGATTATTTGGTGCCTGCTGATACAGCTCCCTCTGACATGCATCCAAAAACAATCAAACGGCAGATGGGATTTTTTCCATGCAGACCTTGTTTGACTTATTTTAAAAATTAACTTTTGTGCGTTTCTCTTAAAATCAGGAATTTGGAATTAGACATTTTATTTCTTGTCCTTCAATCAGTGATATACACTGACTTTCATCTTAACGCTGTACAACCTCATGATTTGAATGAAGATCTTTCTAGTTTGTTATGATGGAAACGCTCCCACAACCCTCTTCAAAATGTTTGTTTATTATGAAGATTTTAATTGATTCTTTTTGTATGTGATGCATTTTTTTTCTTTATCTCTGGATATATTTGTTAACAGCTGATCAAGTAACTGGTCTGTTATTGATTGATTGAGGAATTGGATGTTCAATATTAAGATTTCAGTTTGATGTGAAGACTGAGGAAGGTCCTGTGTGACTCAAACATTTGTTGATTTCAAAATGCATGGAGCACTTTATTTATTTATTTACAGTGTTGGCGGTAACGCATTATGTAGCGTAACGTGTTACATAATCAGATTACTTTTTTCAAGTAACTAGTAATGCATAACTTTTTAATTTACATGAAAATACCAAAATATATAAGAAAATGTTACTTCCCCCCCATGTATTAATTGAAAGCTCTCCTGTCTGAATGTTGAGGGAAATCAGAAAGATTTTACTTTAGTTCCAAAATAAATGTGAACATGCAGTAATTCATTGATCTCACAGAAAACAGGTTAAGTATTAAAATAAAAATAAAAACATAAACAAAAATAAACAAAAAAATATAATAAAAACAGTGAAATGCAACTCCGAATATGACACAAACCTGCAATAATTAAATATGGTAAATAACACCAATATCTCTAATGTATATGACCTTTTGGCCTTTCGATGATCCAATTCAACCATACGAATGAGCAAAAATGACTAATAAATAAAGTAAATTTGTACTTGTTTTTGAGTGTTTACATGAGACGTGAATTTACTTTTCCTTCAGCCTGAGGGTTTTGGTGTAAAAGGGCTTTTACATTTGCTGAAAATAGAACTTTCTACATTAAAAACAAACACACAAGCCCAGATTTAAAAAGTAACGCAAAAATAACATAACACATTACTTTGCATAAAAAGTTATCAGTTACATTTTTTGGCAATGACAGAGTATTGTAACGCATTACTTTTGAAAGTAACTTTTCCCAACACTGTTTCAACCAGCACTTTGTGAAAATAAAGGAGATTGTTTGTGTGTAATTCTGTTGTGGATTCACAGCTATCAGACAATATCTTTCTTTGCCACTGGCAAAATGATTCATGAGCTCAAGTGAGCGTCTCGTGTGTTTTGAAAGTGTGTTTGTGGGTTTGTTTCTTCGCAATAGATGACGCTCGATATTTAGTGACTGAGTGCAAGACATTTTGGTGTCCAGATCCTTTCAGTGTGTGTTTGTTTGCTCATGTAACATGTTGTTTGTGTGTTTGTGCAGACAACACATACTGTACAATCTCAGCTCAGATCCACACACACACACACACACACATTACAGCTGGAGCAAAGCCAGACCCGCAGATGGTCCAAACACACTCACGGGGTCAGAGCTTAATTTTGAGCTATGAATTGTGGGTAAAACACATCGTGCCGGAATCCCCACTTTCGCGGCAGACAAAGAGCGACCGGTCGAGCGGCTTCCCCGTGGCGGTTTGCGTGTGCGTCACCTGCTGGCAGCGGCGCCATGGCAACGACAACAACAAGGTGCTGCTTTTCCCGGGAGATCCTGCGGAATGTGTTTGTGGAGTAAGCGGTCGTCATGGCGACGGAGGCCGTCCCCGCGGGAAACCTCTTACCTGTAGCGTCACGGGGCGAAGAGCGCCACACCTGTGCGAGCGTCGCCATGACGATACTCTAATGTTTGGCCGGAAACATGCCTAAAAAAAGCGCGGAATGGTTGTAAAGATAGCAGAGCGGTTGGGCGGCAGCTTTCACTTTCATCCATTCACTGCAGCGTCTGTCACGCTCTACTTGACGCTCCGCGGCGCGTTACACAACCAGGGATTTTCCATTCAAAACCTTCAGCTTCGCCTTTACAAAAAATGCATTAGAGCAGCTGACAGCATGAACGACCTCTTAACATCACACATTTATTTCGTCTTTGAGTAAGAATGAAAAAAAGAGAATATTCCACTAAAAAAACCTTCTTAGCAGTTTTAACTCTCTTCAAGATTTTTGCCAAGTTTTCCAGTAAAGAGTTAAAAAAACACACTTCACAATGAAGCCTCAGTTGTTTGTAATGATTACTGGCTATAATTAACAATGGTCAATACAATTTTACAGAATGTGTTTTTTTTTTTACTTTATCACAACTTTGTTATATATTAGTTCATAAACGCATTTATTCATTATGTAGGTCACAGTGCATTACATAATAAAATCAAAAGTTGTACTTGTTGATACTACACTATGGTGAATAAGTGTCATTGTTAGTTCAGGTTAGTTAGCGTAGATTACTAATGTTAACAGATGAAACCAAAATATCCTTAAAACAAGATATTTACTTACAAATGGAAATGCACAACATTAAGACTTTAGTTCTGTAAAAGTATTTTCAATCACATTTTTTCAAAAACATTTTTGTTTTGTTAAGCATTAATGGACTCATTTTATGGAAGGCTGTTTTCACCACTAAATATAAAAATAAAATAAAATTAAAAAGTAATTGCAAATGTTTCTCTCACAATTCACATTTTGTTTCTCAGAATTGCAAGACATAAACTCAGAATTCTCTGTTTTTCCTCACAATTCTTACAATTCTGTTTTTTTTTTCAGAATTGCAAGTTTAAAAAGAGTCAACTGTGAGATATAAACTAAGAATTGTGAAATGAAATTTGGCAATTAAACCTTTTTTTTTTTTTTCTTCATTCTGTGGCAAAACAAGCTTCCATAACATTTGTGACCCTGGACCACAAAATCAGTCATAACGGTCAATTTTTTGTTAAAATGGAGATGTATGCATCATCTGAAAACCGAATAAATCAGCTTTCCATTGATGTATGGTTTGTTAAGGACAATATTTGGTCGAGATACAACTATTTGAAAATCTGGAATCTGAGGGTGCAAAAAAATCTAAATACTGAGAAAATCACCTTTAAAGTTTCCAAATGAAGTTCTTAGCAATGCATATTACTAATAAAAAAAATAAAGTTTTGATATATTTACAGTAGGAAATTTACTAAATATCCTAATGGAACATGATCTTAATATCTTAATAATTTTTCAAAAAAATTGACACAATGTTCTACTGCTACAAATATAGCCATGCTACTAATGACTGGTTTTGTGGTGAAGGTTCACATTTGATTTGTGAACTTTTTGAAGAAAAAAATGATTTGAATACTCCCATAATGAGGTTTAGTCATAATCATCTTAGTCATGTAAAAATGCCAACCTTCCACTCTGTAGCAGTATTTAATGTCACTCTGATGTGCCCAAACTCCTCTGCAGAAACAGCCAAGAGCAAAAAACAACAACAACAAAAAAAGTATGTGTGTGTTGGTGTGTGTTTTCTGCTGCTGATTGTGTTGTTCTTGAGTCTTTGGCTGTTGCTGGTGTTTCTGTCTCTGCTTTGGTTACTGCCTGCAGGAACATTCAAACACTGTCATTTGGAAGCGGCTCCGAATCTCTGATGTTTGCAGAATTCAATCTGTCATGACAAGTCGCTATAATGGCAAGAAAAATGCCCGAGCTCAACAATTCTTCTGTGAGGCTAAAAGGACGAGAAGGCCTTCTGAGACGTCTGAATTACGCAAATTACGCAAAACATAATTTCCCAGAAATCTCATAAACTCTAGAGCAACGATCAGGAAACTAAATACTGGACTGTAAACATGATGACGATTATTTATTTAAAACACTGTACTTATTTAGTCTTTTCCTGTCTGCGCTGTAAAAAACAATTTGTTGAGTCAACTTAAAATAATTTGTTACCCAGCTGCCTTAAAATTTTAAGTTCAGTCAACTCAAAAAAGTTTAGTCAACTTGAAATGTTAAGTTGTGACAACTTAGATATTTGAGTTCATTCAACTTGAAATTTTAAGGCAGCTGGATAACTTACCCAGAAACCAAATTTTCATTTAGTACAACTTAACATTTCAAGTTGACTAAACTTATTTGAGTTGACTGAACTTAAAATTTTAAGGCAGCAGGGTAACAAATTATTTTAAGTTGACAACAATTTTTTTTTTTTAGTGTGTATGTATTGTCTGTTAGTTCTCTACAAATTTATTTGCCATTCATACAACGTCATATAAAAACCACAGACCAATTTGATTAATTTATTCAAAACTGCTTCTGTAGATATTTGCATACACTACTTATATAAAAAAAATATATATCATAATTATGATACTGTAATGCTTCTGAAAGAAGTCTCTTCCAAGGCTGCATTTACTTCATAAAAAAATACAGTAAAAACAGTGAAATATTATTGTGGTTTAAAACAGCTGTTTTCTATGTGAATATCTGTTAAACTGTAATTTATTTCTGTGATGCGCAGCTGAATTTTCAGCATCATTACTCCAGTCTTCAGTGTCACATGATCCTTCAGAAATCATTCTAATATGCTGATTGGCTGCTAAAGAAACATTTATGATTATTAGCAATGTTAAAAACAGTTGTCTTTATAGACACTTGTTATCCAGTTAATGCATCCTTGATGAATAGTGTTAATTAAAAAAATGGAGCAGCACAACCATTTTCAACACTGATAAACAATAAAAATGTTTCTTAAGAGATAAACGCAATGGTAAATGTGCTCTGTCTGAAAAATCTCCCAATTACAAAATCCACAAAACAAGATGATCTAGATTCAGCCACACACACACACACACACACACACACACACATTCCTGCGGACCGCCACCTGCTACAGTCATTAGAAAAACACCCACCATGATGCTTTTACTTTCCCTTATTTTAACTTTACACAAAATGTTAATTTATTCAACCTTTGAAATATTCATTAGCATTAATTAACCACCCACTCAGATCGCCTTTATGAGCTGCGGTCTGTCGTCTAATCCCGCCGCCGTCATGTCACATGACGCAGTCCTGCTATTCAATAAAATATCAATAAATCAAAGTGACTTTAATGATCAATGAATGATTTATCAGAGGCTTCAGATGATGGAAACATCCGGAGTCATTTCATATTTATGGTTGGGAACAGGTTTATCCCTCTTTACATTTACAGACAACTGTATATATGTATACACACACACACACACACACACATATATATATATAGTAGTCAACATTTGAAGTGGATCAAACCTTGTTGTCTTAAAACCACAAAAATACCCTTTCTTGTCTTAGGACAACTTTTGATTCACTTCAGATGTTGACTACTGTATATATATATATATATATACATATTCATGTGCATGTATAGCTACAAGTGTTTGACACATTCAACAAGCTCATCCCGTCCAACAGGTGTCACAACCGTCTCTCTCTCATTCACACACATGTAAATACTTCATAGCCCCGAGACATTTTCCATGATGTGTTTCTGTTCTAGTATATACTCACGTGACCTCTGACCTCATGAGAGTAAACCGAACATCATCGTGACCCCATCAAACGCTATGAATTCAGAAAATCAGCGTTCACTGATATCTGCCAGTTCCTGAAAATATCAGAGATCTGTGATTGTTAAAGGAGTCAAATACAGCACATGTGTTTATCATAACAGTGCATATTCAGTTCTGATGTGTAAACAGAACAAAAACCACATAATGATGTTCATCAGCTTGTCCTCTGGGGAAACATTCCTGAAATTAAATTAAATTCTCTGAAGCTACGAAATAAGACGAAAGTAGAAGTTTAGATGAGCTTGAAAAGCAATCTTAAGAATAAAGTAAAAAAAAAAAAAAGGGGAATTTGAATTATTTTCAATAAGTTATTTTCAGTGATTTATAAGTTACGAAAACCTCCAATGGCCGAAATTAAGAGGTTTAAAAAATAAACATTACAGCTACATATAATTCATACTAAAAAAAATGGTGTTGAAACAATTTTTACTCTGAAATTGCTAGTAAATTTCACAAATAATTACAGAAATGGCAAGTGACACATTGAATTAAACATGAAATTCTGAATGATAAAAACTGAAATAGTATTTTCATGCAAAATATACTTTAATAATCTTTATTTACTACATCCAACAATTATTTCTTTGCAATACACAGCATGATTTTACATTTATGATCTGGCAGAAGGTTCTCCTGTGACCTTCTCAAACACTTTACATTCAAACAATGATTGTGAGATTCTCGCTGCTGAAAAAGGCTCAAAAAGTGTTAACAGATGTTCAATCTCATGGAGATTTATCAGTGTAATGCAGTCAGTGTGTTGCATTAAACAAGAAAAGCGCACAATGGAAAAGTTTCTACAATCAGATGAAATCAAATATTCTTAAGAAGATTTAGAAAAGCAGCAGTGGATTGTCTCAAACGGGTCCTGATGGTGGATCTCTGAGGCTTGTGCTCACATATACATTCTTCTCTGAATCTCTCATAGTTTCCATTTTGACTTTTGAAACAAATATTGCTGGACTAGATGTTTCTGAGCTGTCAAACTCTCAGAAGTCCAAACACTGACGTCCAGATGTGGAGCAGTTTGATCCGTTCGCTCTGTAATTGTAGTTCTAGCACATGAACACAAAAGAGCTGCTTCCTCATGATGAATTACAGATCTTCTGAAGTCTTCTGAGGAACGTGAGGCTGTAAACTCACTGGTCTGTTGATTGAAACCTTCACAAAACACGGCCGTAATTGAAAAGTCCTCGAGTTATTCTGAGACGGTATGGGAACGAGGAGAAATGGAGACGCACAGCGCCGCGAGATCTTCATTACAGCAGTTTCTCTAGTCGGCGTCTCCTTTTGGAGAGGAATCATCATCCGTGTGTGTTTATTTGACACTGATATTACAGACGACCCCACACACAGGACGCATTAAACTGATCAAGAGTGTCAGTAAAGACGTTTATAATGTTGCAAAAGATTTCTGTTTCAAATAAATGCTGTTCTTTTGAACTTTCTATTCATCTGTGAATCAAAATAAAATGTATGACAGTTTCCACAATAATATTCATAATAAACTTCATTGGTGCCCCCGATTTTGAGCTTCCAAAATGTAGTTTAAATGCAGCTTCAAAGGCTCTAAATGATCCAGCCGAGGAAGAAGGGTCTTATCTAGCGAAACAATCGCTCATTTTTTTTGAAAAATAAAAATGTGTATACTTTTTAAGCACAAAAGTTTGTGTAGCACAGGCTCTGGGATGCGCGTCCACGACGTCCTATTGAATCACGTCGAAAGGTCACGCGGAACTACAGACCCAGTGTTTACAAAGCGAACGCGCAAAGACTAAAAAAGTGCAAGTAATTCAAACGCTGTTTACAAACAAAAAGATACAACGATGTCGGACGATTCTGAAGTTGTAGGAGAAAATAAGATGGAGTTTTTGGCCATTCTCTCCCTTTTTTGAGCCGGAGTACACAGACGATGAACTTAGACGTGATTCGTAGTAGTGATGAGAAGTTCAGATCATTTTACCGACTCGGACCTTTGAGTCTCGTTCAGCAAAATGAACGAATCTTTTTTTGAGTCATTTTGTTCATTTTAGCAAAATATAATTAAAATGTTACGTGTCGCTTCCCTAACACATCTACTGCGTACACAAACGTTGATCACACTACAAACAAGACAAAACTGAAATGCTATAAGAAACAGAAAAGATTCATTCATTGTTTACCTGGGTCTTTAGTCTATGATTAGCTCACCTCACCTCTTATCTGACAAGTTTTCGGGTTCGAGTCGTTCGTTCATCACGTGACGCCCCATAAGATGAACGAACCACTCGAAAAACCCGAAGACTCGAAACAGGTGAACTAATTCCAGTACAGAACCTAATAGGATGTTGCACATTCATGACTGAACGAATCACTCCCCGAGATGACTCATTTTTCCCGAGTCACATTAAAGATTCGTTCAAAATGAAAGAACGACCCATCACTAATTCGTAGCATCGTGGATGCGCATGCCAGAGCCTGTGCTACACCAGCTTTTGTGCTTAAAAAGTAAACAAATTTTTATTTTTCAAAAAAAATGAGTGATTGTTTCGCTAGATAAGACCCTTCTTCCTCGGCTGGGATCGTTTAGAGCCTTTGAAGCCGCATTTAAACTACATTTTGGAAGTTCAAACTCGGGGCACCAATGAAGTCCATTATATGGAGAAAAATCCTGAAATGTTTTCCTTAAAAAACATCATTTCTTCACAACTGAAGACAGAAAGACATGAACAGTCTTTCTGAGTGTTTTATCATATCAAACTCATAAATGTTATAACACTCAGAACAAACGAGCCTTTCATATGATCTGACTTTCATTATATCTGTCTTTAATTTTCCTCGTGCAGCTCATTTACAGTCCCGACGCTGCTCTTCATTAGACACAAATAGATGTTTTTTATAGTTGTTCATATTAGCAATAGCAGTGTGCGTTTTATGAGGATCTTGCTGTCGGTCGGTGAGCGGCGTGTGTCTGTTCTGAAACGCTCTGGACTTTCCCCTGGAATCAGCAATCGTGTAAAAGCCGGAGTGTTTTTGTGCTGCAGCCTCACATAAAATAAAGCCTGACAGTTAATGTGACTCGTCTAGACGATATTTTCAGCATTAATGCAAGTGGCTAATTAGTATTTTATTGTCCAACCCGACTGGGTCTTTTTCCCTCCTCGTATTTTCCTCGAGTCTCTTTGTTTTTTCCAAGTGTTCAGTCTGAGTGTGTGTGTGTGTGTGTGTGTGTGTGTGAGGGTTTTTCTGGCTTATTCTCAACTTTAACATTCACTGCTAATGAATAATGCACAATATTTGAGAAAGTTAAGTTATTTTTAAATATCTAATTTCATCAGACACGTCAAATGGGTTGTGAACAATGTTTTTCTGCTGACATAATTATCATTTAATAAAGAGGACTGTTTTCACTCTTCTCTCAGTGTATAAACTCACTTACACAAATAATGTGAATCATTTCATTAGTAACTCACTTTATTTCTGTGCATTTCTAATATTGTTGGATGCTGGACATTTCCCTCATCTAAAATGATTTTCTGTGTTACTCACAGCATGAGGCAGAAATGAATATTTCTTCAATGTGTCAAATATAGATTAGTTCAAAGGAAATCATAATGGTTGTGAATGGGTGCCGTCAGAATGAGAGTCCAAACAGCTGATAAAAACATCACAATAATCCACAAGTAACCCACACCACTCCAGTCCATCAGTTCACATCTTGAGAAGACAAAAAATGAAACAAATCCATCATTAAAACATTTTTAACTTATTTATTTATTTATTTAAATGTATTTATTCTGTTTGCTACATCCTATTGATTGATTTATTTATTATTATTATCTTTTTTTCTTTTTTATCACTATTTTCATTATTTTTATTATTAATTTTTATTTATTTATTTATTTATTTTTTACAGAGGATGACAGGGTAATCAAAAACAGTATCAAGGAATTAATGAATAAATCAATCATTTAAAATGAAATGAATAAGTTAATAAATATAATAAATCGGAATAATGAAGTAGCGGTTGAACTTTATATACATTTGTAATGACAGAACTTGCATGTTTAATGTAACAAGTTATATTTATAAAATTTCTGTACAAATTAGATTACAATAGTATATTAATAATATCACTACTATTACTATTACTATATATAATATCCACTTCGTTATTCTTACTATTACTATTATAATTATTTTATTTATTTTTTCTTTATATAGGCTGTGGAAACATTATGTTTATTCATATATTTATCTTTGCTTTTGAAGTAATCCTTTTTGTGGTTGGTGTTACTGTTGTTCTGGTTGTTGTTTAATTTTTCTGTAACACGTGTGTCTACTGTCATTTCTCAACTTCATAATAAAAAAAAAAAACCCCAAAAAAAACATTTTTAACTAAAAGTCCATAATCCATAATAACGCCAGTGAAAAAGTGGTCTGCTCTGAATCAAGAGAGAAATCTGCACAGATCAAGCACCGTTTACAAGCCAAAAAAACATGTGGATGGATTTTGATGTAAAAGATGACAGGAGATGAACTTTTTCACTGCGTTATTTTAGTTAAAAATGTCTTAATGATGGATTTGTTTCATCTTTTATCTTCTCAAGATGTGAACTGATGGACTGGAGTGGTGTGGATTACTTGTGGATTGCTGTGATGTTTTTACCAGCTGTTTGGACTCTCATTCTGACGGCACCCATTCACATCCACTGGTGAGCAAGTGATGGAATGATACAAATCTGATGAGGGAAAGTTTCTCAAGGGAACAAACTGTTTTTTGGTAATTACAAGAGTGTGTACACATACACACACACACACACACACACACACACATACGCTTTGCATGCTTGTAATTGGCCCGCGGTGAAGATTCTCCACATATTTTGGTTTGTTCAGCGTGAACACGTGCCCTACAGACTCTCACTGTGTGTTTCAGGATGAACCTGAATCTCTAAACTCAGAGAGGTTCAAATCTCTAACTGCGCAAATGATTCTTGAATTTGTCGTGTCCTGCTCTAGAACAGAATCTGGATGAGATACGCCCTGCACCAAGCGTCTGTGTTTACAGTGTTGTGAATGAGCAGAACTCAAGTGTGCCGCTCTGGTTTAAACCACCAGAAGCTTAAAATAAGTCTGAGTTTAATGAGTGGTCTGAACGCGGCGGAGACCCTGTATTTATTCAGCCCGCACACATGAACTACATCAAACTCACAGTAAAACGGTTTCATTATGTTTGTAGTTTCAGTGCTGAGACGTCCACATACTGCACAACGCAGAGGAATCGACCAGCCGAGATCCTTCATTCAAACACTGGAGCAGATGTTCAGTGTACGTGCACATGTGAATAAATAGTCTTTTAATGCACGTTCAGTGTTTCCACTTGGATATCCCACTTCATACCATAATTACCGGTTTACACAAGCATCTGAACAGTTCAGTTTGTTCATTCTAAACCACAATCTGATGTTACTTAATCCTGTTGACATACATACAAACACACCTCGGGTGTGGCCTCACCTTTCTCTCTCTCTCCGTCAGTCACACACACACACACACACACGGTTGACTCATGAGTGCGGAAGCGCGTAAACCTGGTCAGGTTCATCAGACGGAAGTGTCTCGCCCCTGCCTTCACCTCGTGTGACTGCGGCGCTCCTTGTGATGCAAGAGATCAAGGCGTCTTGTGCTTCTTGGATTTCAGAACAGATCCAGACATGCAAATGACCTAGAAACGCAAGAAAAAAAAGATCCAAATCGATCACTGAAGCCTAACAAACACTAATGTTTAATCATTGCTATAAATCAAGTTATAAACACACTGAAAAATAACTGGCTTTAAAACACCTTTCACACAGAGAATTTCACATGTAACTGATTAATTTGAGATTGTGAAGCAGAGAGACAGAACGGTTTGTTCTTGTAAAACACACTCCTGCAGTCGTCACTGTGTGTCACTGTGGTTCTGCTGTTTGATTGGTCAGTTACAGTAATGGTTATTTCCAAATGATACAGAATTATCCTACTGAAATCGATGCGATACACTAGAAAGTAATCTAAAAATAATCTAAAAGTAATCTAAAAGTAATCTGCTATCTTGTTACTGATCACATTTGTTGATGAACACTGAAAAAATGATGTAAAAACAATTGCTAGCTATTTGCAACATTAATTATAAAGAAATGTCAAGTAACACATTGAATTAAACGTGGAATTTTGAAGCAGAAAGACTAAAAATGGTAAAATCAGCAATTTTTCAGTGAAAATTGGAATCAGTAATAAATTATAATTCATAAGCAATTTACTTAGCAAATGCAGTGATCCAGTTGTGTTAAAATACCAGAGACGGTTTTAATTCATGAACTGAACTGACCACAGCTCACAGGAAGTTGAATTAGAATGACAGGAAGACTAAAACACTACATGGATAATGCATCTAAAGTTTGTGGTTTATAATGTTTTCCATTGACTTACATTATAAATCCATTTACTGAAAATGCTGTTTCTGGTGTGTTAGTTTTTACTAACTGTGGGATGATTTAAAATCATGTTGTCTACAGCAAAAAAAATAAAAATAAAATAAATAAATAAATAAATTAAATACTACTAAATAAAAAATAGAATAAAATAAATAAATAAATAATAAACAAGTAAATAAATACAAATAAATAAAAAATAAATTAAATAAAAAATTAAATAAATAAAAAATAAATGAGTAAATATATCGATAAATACAAATAAATAAATAAACTGCATTATGTAAAATATCTTGCTTATTTATTTTTTGGATGTACTTTTGCTAATTTAACTTTCTTTATAAATTTGCAATTATTGAAATAATATGTTATATTGAATATAATGTTATTTGATTATTCCCTTGTTATGTTTTGTATTACATGTAAAAAAAAAAAAGATCCTAAAATAAGTACAATAACAGGTTGCGTTCTCAGTCCTGATCAGAGAAGCGTTCATGATGGAGTGTGTGGTCAGACGTGGACCGATGTTTACAGAGATGATCACAGTTACCCAAGCGCTTCGGCATCTCTGGAACCGAATGTGTCATGATTTCATAAGCGAAGCGTCTCAACGGGACGGCAGATATTTGAGCTCAGCAGCAGATGGAGATCCTGCCGACTGTGACGGTCAGACGCCGGGCGTTTCTTGTGAAAAATCACCCCTACATTCGTTCACCGAAAAAACTTGCAGATAAAACTTGTAACGTTTTGTCGTCGCATTTTCATTAGTTCACCAATCACCAACATGTGATGCTTTTAGTTTTATATGCTACGCTTCTGTTTGTCTACAAAACTCATTGTGTTTGGACAAACTGAAATGGATAAACGAGGCTGCTGTGGAACAGCCATGATGAGCTCAAATGCTGCACAGGAAGGTTTAGATGAGCGATAAAGAGCATCAGATCCGTCTGTCTCTATACAGACTAAACCAACGTGAAAACGGGATCTGACACTGTAACGTGAGAGAGCGAGGGAAAAACCGGCAGATGTCGGCTCAGGTGGAAGCGGATCCTCTCAGTCAGCAGATGGAAGTGTGGAAAAGCATCACAGAGGGAATTCTGCTCTAAAAACAGACCGAACGGAAGAGAGGAAAGAAAGACACGGAGGGAGACACGAGCCGCTGATGGACTCTATCAGTACAGTGTGATATAAAGATCTGACCGCTGAAACAGGACACGGGAGTGACGTGGATCTGCTCCAAACTCTGGTGAACATCACCGCCTGCAGCATCACAACTGAACTGGATCCTCATCAGGAACAAGTCAGCATCTTCTCACTACTTTGGAAGAGAATGAGACCCTCTAACACTCACTTACATGAGCTGCTGAACTGAATCTGGCATCGGCTTGTGAAACCAAAGGGGTTCAGGCTCCCGAACAGACCGCGGCGGAAGACTTCCTCACAGGCCGATCTATTCCTGGACGTCTCCTCTCAGTCCACTGGCTCGACTTCACGGGAACGTACAGGTGCTCCATATTTAGACACACCTGATATAGAAACATCTCCAGGAGGTGCATCTACTGTGGAAACACGGAGCTCCTGAACAACACGCAGCAAATACGATCTCAATGAATGTTTCCACAAGAGTTATAATGAACTAAAACCATAAAAAAGTGTTACTTAAAATTACACGAGTTAAATATAAAAACTTGCAACATTTCTCATTTCAGTTTAAATTGTACTCAAATAAATAAATAAACATATAAATAAAATTATACATCACTGCAAAAAACAAAAGAGCACAACTTGTGTCAACTTAAAATCATTTTAAGTCCAGTAAACTCAAATAAGTTTAGTCAACTTGAAATGTTAAGTTGTAACAAGTGACAACTTAGATATTTGAGTTGACTAAACAAAAAATTTGGTTTGTTAAAGGGCAATTCCAGCATTATGGATGTGACAAAAAAAAGACCGTTTTTGAGAGACGACATACTTTGTAGGATTTCTGTGAATTAAAATGCACAAACCAGACACAATAACACCCAACAAATAGAGAAGCGACGGCTCTTCACAGAACATATAATTGTTACTTTATTTTATAAATGGATGTGACAAGCCTGAAAATAGCACTTACCAGACTATAGAAAATCATGCACTGAAAATAAAAAAGCTTTGAAGACTCCAAGAAAGACGTCACATGGATATCTGAACCACCAAATGTTGACATCTGTGCTGTCAGTATAGTAAAAACCTTTTGTTTATGGTAAGGTTGACCTTTGCATGGAATACCCAGCTGCCTTAAAATTTTAAGTTAAATGAACTCAAATATCTAAGTCGTCACTTAGTGCAACTTATCTTTTCAAGTTGACGAAACTTATTTGAGTTGACTGAACTTAAAATGTTAAGGCAGCTGGGTAACAAATTATTTTAAGTTGACTCAACAAATTGTTTTTTCCAGTGACATTTAAAATAAAATATAGCAAAAATCTATAAAATAGCTAAAATAAAAAAATAAAAAATGAATTTAAAATATCAAAAAACATATATCTCTAAATTTGACTAGTCAAATGATTCCATTTTGAGTCATTAAATTAGTCGACTGTTGAGTGTAAAAACAAACATCTTTAGTTCTTCAGGATTTTAACACAGATTTTCTGAGTGAAAACAAGTAAGCTGAAACTGACAACAGATCGCAATCGGTCATGAATCAAACTGTCCCGTTTACTCTCAATATAAAGAGGGAACTGATCAAAAGAAAACCAAATATCATAAACGCTGTTATAAACGATCAGTCCTATAGCTCTGATAATTGCAAACACATTTTGATGTATTCTCAGTCGATCAGGAAATCCGCTGCAAATCAACAGCATCTTCTCTGCTGGCGTGGAATGGAGTCGTGTGCGTTTGTATCAGCGTGTAATTGGAAACACGCTGCAGAACGAGCCGTAAATTATGTTTGTTTGGCCCCAGAGTGATAAAATAGATGGTTTCGGTTGCTTCTCGCTGCTGTCATCGTCATACGGGCGCCTGAGCCGCGCGAACGACACGCATTCACCATAAACATCAACAATAATCAAACAAACTCAAACCTGCGGATTCTGGAGAAAACATGAAGCTGCTCACAGCAGATGATCTGATGATCTGTGTATTTATTGTAAATGGCTGTTTATTTGTCACACGAGCGCTGCTGTGAATGTGATGCAGCACCAAAAAGTTAATAACTTAATGCAAGTAAGTTTAAATTGCATATGATTATTTTGTCGTTTTTACTAAAGCAAATGATGCAGCGCATATAAATATGCTTTGTAAATAAGCTGGTTTCAGATGTGGCTCTGGCTCTCGATATTAAAACCACCATAAATGTCTGAATTCATCATCAGCAAGGACGTATCAAAGTTAATTAAAAGCATATAGAGACAAATCGTGGTGAGTATTTTGCCCTTCAGTTTTATAATTTATGAAAGCACGTCTTTCTGAATCATCACAGCTCAACAGCCTCCGTTTCTCTGGATTCTTGATTCATCAGATGTAAATGTTGCATTGATGATTTCTGGATCGTTACTGTGTTTGTTCCTCATAATCAGCTCCATATTACTCTGATGGGTTTATTGATGGTTATAGACTCAGATTCCCTTCAGTTTACAGTAGGTGAGTGCAAAATCCCTCTGACACTGCACTGCACAACAAAAATCAGTCTGTCAATTCTGTATCACTTGAAAGACTTTTTTTTTTACATGCATTTTTATTCGAAAGTTAGTTTCAGTAATTTTCAGTGTATTTTGGTGTACATTTCTAGTTTTCCTCAAAATATCTCTATATATTTTTATTAAACTATGAAAATTAGAAATGTTACATTGCCAACTAATTGAAATAAAACAAGTTTATGTTTATGCATGTAAAAGAAAATGAATAATTTATTTTAATATTTATTTACTTTAAGTGTAATTTCTTTTCTTTCTTTCTTTTTTTTTTAGTTTTTTTTACTATTTTCATGAAAATCATGTACATTTTCTATTTCATTTAATTTAATTTTGGTACTTTAACTTATTTAATTTGAAGTATAATGTTTATAAATGTAAATTAATAATGTGTAATTATTAATTTTTATTATGGTAAATAGTATTTAGTAATATTTAGAATTAGCATTTAATATTACATTTTCAGTTTTAATTTTAATTTAAGTTTTAGTAGTTTTTGTGTGATTTAGTATATTTCCGTTTAGATTTTAATTATTATTTCAGTTTTAGTAACTTTAGTACTTTTTTCATTTAATTTTTGTTTTATCTTTTTTTTTTAAACATATTTTCAATTTTGATTTTAATTTTAGTAGTCTCAATGAGATGCAGGATGTGATTTTTCAAATATATTATCAAGAAATAAAAAAAAAAAATTGTCTTGCATATACACAAGTGGACAAATAAACATGTTTGATATATTATAACATTTGTGTACTGTCAATTATTTTAATTATTTCATTAAAAGGACACCTTAAGAAGAAGAAAGACATGAACTCCAGTCCAGGTTATTATGCATTTGTGTACATATTTTTTTTGCAGTGTAGGATTGAACAGTGATTCATCTGCAATGATCACACGTGATCGGACGGTAATATCAGGTGTAAACCGGGTTGAGGCACATAACCAGATGATTCCAATGAAACCTAGCGGAGATTAATGTTACTCAGTGGAATCTGACAGAAAATGAGTAAAGACTTTGTTCTTGTAGAGAGTGTCCTGCACAAAAATGCAGCTCTGGAACTTTGACAATCTGGTGATTTCCAGTTTAACACGAGAGCGAGTAAACACGAAACGGCCCTCAGAAACCAACACAAGATTCCAGCGTCCGCAGCTGTGACAGACTGACGCTCCTTACAATATAATTCATATAATCAGAGCTGTTAGTGTGGAAATGTCCAAATGTGCTGCAATCATCGCGTAAAGACGTCTCAGAGGAGTTTAGCGTCTCTAGGAATGCGGCACGTGTCGGAGATGATGACGTTAAAGCGTCCGTCTGCTCTGCGCTGGGTGTGGATTGTTTCAGATTTACAGGGATTCATTATTTGATTGGATAAATCATCTTTCCGCTGTACACGTGGGTTAAAATAAGCTGTTAAACCTTCACTCTCAAAAAATGTGACGATCCAAAAACAATAAACAAGATTCATCGCTCGCAAAATTCATTTCATCTGACAAAACAGAGTAGAATTAAAACAGTACTTCATGCAAAAAAGAGAACTGTGTCATCAGGAAACACAAAAGCAGATGTTTAGCAGGATGCGAAGCTCAAAAACACCACAAAAGTATCATGTACAGATCATAACAGTAGCGCACATCATCATCTGCAGTCTCTAGGTATGCTGACGAAACTGAATGAATCTAATTCGATTTCAGATTATGCAAGTTCTGGTTATACAAGCCTAATTTTTGCAGTCTGATGCATGTTTTCATTTGCATGTGCATTAGTTTAACCTGAATGAATCTTAAGTGCATTGGTCACCATATTCATAATGATAAACAAAGCTTCTGCGTTTGATATTTGGGTGAATTAACTCTGACTGTATGTGTTTTGTGGTGAAATAATCCAGCGTGGCTCATCGTGCTCTCATAAATTGACAAAACTCTCATGGACTTGCAGACGTGCATGCGACCACGATTAGGAAAGGCCAGTGTTCGGAACAGGACTACAACATGACGCAGATTAGATCTGGGGGCGGAGCCTCACATATGAGCTCAGGGGGAGGGGCCTACATGTGATTGGGGCGGAGTCTCTGCTGTCAGTTTCGCGCATCATATTTTTGCGTCTCAGCGGCGGTCATCATTTTGTCAATCTGTTTGGGTTTGAATACCTCTCTCCGCATTCGCTCACTTTAACATGATGAATTACAGATGGCCTCCTCTAATGGAAAATGAACTTGTCAGCCGTGGGATTCTCATTTATCACACCGTGTCAGTGTCTCATTTCAGTTTAACCGTCTTTTCTCACCATCCACTCGTCATATGTGCTCAGATTCTGTGTTTATAGAAGCAGTGAGCTGTTTGTTTCGGGCCCAAGTACTCTTCGTATTTCTTGTATTTACATCCTCGTATTGAGTCATGTAGCTACGCCATCAAAACAAACACAAACAGCCGATGTGTGCGATCAAACGTGAGCGCTGACGGCATCCACATCCACCGAAACGACACTCGTAAAATTTCTGTTTAGCTTTACGTTGTCCTCTATAAATGATAAAAGTTTAATTATAAACAAAGCCACAAATGCGCTCTCGACCCGGGTAAATGAAAACAGACAAACAGTTTACCAACATACGCCTCCTTTCTCTGTCAAAACCAGTGTTACTTCAAACAACGCATGGAGAAACAATCACCTTGATCAATAATCAATAATCACACAGACAATCATTTAGACTCGCTGTAAATCTAATCCAACTCATTCTGACCAGAGAATAGACAAAACCAATGACACAACAAAACGTTTATTCAAATAACGCTCATAAAAGAGCATCTCTGTGACACCAGTGACCACTTCAGTCAGACAAAAGCCAAGACACGAGTGAAAAATGATTGGTGGCTTTGCGGTCAGAATTTCCATCCACCCAAAATGAACTTATTCACAGACATAACTCTGAAAATGAAGTTAAATACACAGCTCTGCTTGTGGAGATCTTGTTTACTTGCTGCTAACTGTGTCAAACAAACTCTCGATAGCTTTCATGATTTGATGTCCTGAACAAGCACACGCTCTCTGAAAAGAAACAGTTGATCTGAGTTTTGTATTTATTAACTTGAATTTTGTGAGCGCCACAAACTCGTCTTGTATCATGAGGATTCTTCTGCTCATATGTAAACGGTCTGCAGTCTGATCTCTGATGGGCTGCGTCATCACTGGTCGTTCTCCGCTTACCTACTGTCTGTACAAACCGATCTGTCTCAGGCAGAACGAATACACACGAGCTACTAACCCTAACGAAAAAGACGTTTATTCATGTGTGCTAT
This sequence comes from Labeo catla, assembly GCA_012976165.1. Classification (NCBI taxonomy): domain Eukaryota; kingdom Metazoa; phylum Chordata; class Actinopteri; order Cypriniformes; family Cyprinidae; genus Labeo; species Labeo catla. The sequence continues at coordinate 152,238 of VONZ01000874.1, read as the reverse complement.
TAGTATGCTTCTTTTAAACTAAAAATACACTAGAACAATATTGTTCCCCGAGAACCCATGTTTTCATTGTTATATGGTAGGGGGCGCTACTACACATCTCCTGTACAGAATCTCAAAAAAAAAGCGAAGAAGAAACCGAACCAACAGATGCTTTCACATTATTTTAACAGGATCCTCAGACATAAAACGACATCAAAACTGTAACATTACGGAATAAAATGTGACTCATGAAGAGGAAATATTTGGGGTGTTCATCAACTTCATCTACGTTTTGATTATTACGCTTTTTCATATTTTTGTTCAAAATGTTTATTTATTTTTTTATTATTATTTATGAAACTTACCCACATTCAAGTGTTTATAAAAACAGAATCCATGAAGCTAGAATAACGTTTTTGTTTACAAGCAGATACACTGACCTTTCTTTTGATGTTTTGTATGTTCAGATATTCACAGAACAAAATATACAAATTAATACCTAATAGAGACATAGTAGTATACTCAAAGTATGATGTAAAGTTCACTTAAAGAAAACTTATGAGTATACTTGCAATATAAAACTACTAAACTAGTAGTTTACTGAGACTATACTTCAAAGTGTAGTAAAAAAGTATTTAATTAGTAAACTATCACTATAAGTTCACTATTAGTATAGTTGCAATACAAACTAAAACACAGATATAAACTAGTTTTGTCCTCAAAGTTTACTACTGTTACACTTAAAAGTATATTTTATATGCTAGAAAGTGGGCCAATTTAGTCCCAAAGAGTATTGAAAGAGTATCCATGTTTTATGGGTTCATTCCATAGGTGTAATGGTTTTTATACTGTACAAACCGTATTTTCTATCGCCCTACACCTAAACCTAGCCCTCACAGGAGACTGTGCACACTTTTACTTTATGAAAAAAGAAAATAAAAATCATTCTGCATGATTTATAAGCCTGTTTCCTCATTGGGACCTAAAAAAATGTCCCCAAAAGGTCAAAATTTACTGGTATGACTATCCTTGTGGGGACATTTGGTCTCCATAACGTGATAAATACCAGGTGCACACACACACACACACACACACACACACACAGGTTTATCTCTCAGATGGGAAACTTAGGGGGCGCTGCGGCTCGTGTTCAGCAGCTAATCGACTGTGTTCAGCATTTAGAGCTGATGGCAGGTCTGAAGAATTGTAATTGTATAGTCTGTTTGCATAGGGCCTGGCAACAGCCAAAAAAACACTGGAAAGCGCTGAAATAACGTTCATGTCAGAACTGGAGTCATGGCAACAGCATTTGACGAGCACTTTTTTCACCGGGTCTTTAGAGAATAATCACAGGCGGACGGAGCGTTTTTCATTCCACTGCTGGAAACAAAGCACTTTTGCATCATTGGATTCTATTAGAATTGTTTCAAAATGAAAACACCTCTGTCTCTGTGGAGTTTTATCCTTAAACAGATCACAAAGCCAACTAATGAACAAACACTGAATAACTGGAATCACAATTTCACACATCACTACAGGAAAAGAGGGCGGATGTGGCCCATGAACGTCGTTTACCTAAATATGGTGTTCTAAGTCAAAAACTGTCATTTAGCACAGGTTTTGTGTGTCTTTTTAGAACTGATTGATCGTAGGCCTCATTAGCTATGTTTCCATCACCCTGTTTTAGTGCGTATTTTGAAGTACTGCATCAGAAACCACTGATGGAAACACCAAAAAAAAATCTGTTAATTTGCAAAAAAAAAAAGTTTTTACGCTCTCTTGAGGTGGGTTTTAATTTGTTGTGTAAAAGGGTTAATCAGGGTTCCCACACCTTGGTTAACTTCAAATTCAAGCACCTTTCAAGGATTTTCAGGTCCAATACCCTCAAATTCAAGGACTTAATGTGGGGACACATTTCAAGTGAGAGCAAGGTTAAATCGTGTTACCTTGTAAGATACATTGTTACAGTTTTCATGTGTCAAACATAACCATGCAAAAAAAGCATTTTTGCATGTATTTTTGGCCATACGACAGAGATCTGATATTCTATTTGTTGTATTTCTGTTTTGCATAAAACTGAAGAATATTTGACTCTGCATCTGGCCAAAGTTTCATCACAGTTAGAATGCAAAATGTTTCAATATAATCATATCAGTCAAATGTAATTTATGCAATATTTCAAACATTTAACCCACGGGAGAAAATCAGCCCTTCACAACAGTTTAAAATCAGCCAAAGTCCGTGCAAAAAAAATGCAGATTTGGCAACCCTGAATCCAACACAAGCTGCAGGAATCAGATTTAACTGATCATGGGTCAAAACAAGAGTAAGGAGAGATGACAAATCGTGCTGGAGGATTTGCTTCTCAGCAGATAATGTGCTCATATCTGATCTTGTAAGATGTCCTGCCTTTATACAGAGTGCGTGTGATCGCGAAATTGAAAGTGAAAGTGAACAGCCGCTCATTTAAAAGAGATTTAAATACTCCACATACGATTGCGACTCCCTGATGTGTGAAAATTCTATGCGATATTAGAATGATTGTGTGAGCAGGCGGTACTGGTAATGGAGCGGGATCAATAAAACAGTCCCGCGAAGGGGTTTAAATACAAAAACGCACACAATGAATAGCGACTCTAGAAAGCAAAAGCTGAATCCTGGACATTTTGGGCGACAGAAATCCCGGCCTGACGCGTTTTTATAGGTCCAGAAAGAGGACATGTCCAGGGAAACAAGGATGTATAATCACCCTAACTAACGTAAATCAAGCAAGCTAGTATGTATAGGCCACAATATGTTGGCAAAATAACACATTAGCGGACCGGAGGGAATAACATGGAATTTTTTCCAGAAAACTTCTTGCACAAAATATATTCAAGCACTTTTAGGGACCTGTATCTATGTGTGTTTATTTTCAAAAACTTTCCAGGGCCTTGAAATTTTTTTTTTTCAGATTCACAAACTTTCAAAGATTTCAAGGACCCGTGGGAACCCTGTGTAATGCGAATAATGGGAGATGGAAATGCATTTTGCAAATTAATTCCTCCACACGCACCAAAAAGTCATGTGACTGTGTTATGGGACGCGATAACTAGTAACAAAGTAGTAACTTTGTATAACAAAGTATTTTTGTTTACTTGCCTATTTTACAAGTGGCATCCGCCTCCGAAAACAATGACCGCATGTATTGTTTTCTCTGCTCTCTCTGAATCGCAAGTAATTTATTATATGAAAAAATGATTACATTCAGCAGCTTCTCCTACTTTTCTTAGTGATATTTAGTGCCAGTTTATCAGGGAGTGATGCTTTGTTCTCTTTGACTTATTTGATGGAAACAGTGCTTATTCGCAAATGTTTAGTGTGATATTCCAAGTAAATTCACCACTTTGATGGAATCCTGACTACTGATCTGAGCTCATGCACTTCAGATTTTGAGTGGAAAAGCAGAATTTGTGGATATTTCTGGCAATGTTTATTTAGAAACTGGTGGATGAGTTCAGATCAATGTGGACTATGATCAATCAGTTCCAAAAAGAAATACAAACCTGTGCTAACTGGAAGAAAACAAGTTAAAAAGATTAAATCCAAGATTTGATAACTGATCTGGTAACTAATTGTTTTGTAGGATGCACAAAGTACAAAAAATACAAAAAATGTAACCCTGTTATACACTGAGAGCAAAATCAGTAAGTTTTAGTCCAACGTGATAACATTATCTTGCATTTAATCTTCTCCGAACACAAGGCGTAATGCAGCACTTGAGGTTGTGATGTTGTGATGAAACACCAGATCAGCTCATAGAAACATGATAGAAACCTACAAGATCTTTACTGATGACACAACACCACCCCAATAACATCATCCTCATTGCACAATCTGAGCCCTGCTTTAGCATGTTCATCATGTGCTGATTTCCTGAGGGGACGTGGGAGGACAAACGCGAAACGCACCACTCAAATATTCCATGTGCTTGCGTTTTATGATCCATGTATGCAGCGGTAATCACAGCAAACGCCTCTCTCAGCATGTTCTTAAAAATCCATCACCCGGCGTCAAACGCGCCGGCTGCCTAGAGACGCGAGTCGTATTTACATTTCGAGTCCAGGAAACGGCGCAGGGAAACGAGCGAAGGAAATAAAGCGAGGAAAAGAGAGTGACAGACGTGAGCGCCGCCAGCATTCTTCGCTCTGGTTTGCTTTGACGTCAGATTGATTCAGGGACGCCATTAGATGTGACCGAGTTCATCTCGGTTGTTGAAACGCTCATTAATTTAAATGCCAATAATTCTTGGTTGTTTAAATCTGGTTTCGATGACATCACAGAGACATATAACACCACAGTCATAAAGATCACTGTTAAACAACATGACTGAAACAAATGTGTGCTAATGCTGCATTTTCACCAAGGCCAAAAACATACTGGTCCACTTTGATTTGATCAATTGAGGTTTAAAAATCTAAATAAATCTTAACTGCACTGTCACTATCAGATGAGAACAAAACTGTAACAACTAAACAAATGACTCGAGCGCTGCTTGTTTTATAATTGATACATTTTACAACATTAACAACTGTGAAGCTGCTTTGAAACAATCTGTATGATGTAAGCGCTATAGAAACGTGATCTGACACTTGAGTGTGCCATTCTACATACTTCACATCTTAGCAATAATTGAATTGAAGCAGGATTAGAATTATATTTCCAACTGATCCCATCTTTGACGCACTTCTTTCATTAAGCTCATTGCAGCGCATAATGGAATTATTTTGGGATTTGCTTCAACTGTTCGTTCAGTTCTGCTCTAGAATGATGCTGAATCTTATTTTAATAAACAGTCTTCATGTGAAGGTACGATCGCTCCTAGCGCCAGTCTGAAAGTCCTGAAAACGCCGGCCTCTTTTTTTCCTCTCGACTCACAGCTGGTTTGAATGGAGGCGAACCGCAGGGTCACGACTCTGTCAGAAAAAGAATAAACAATGTGATTCACGGCTGTTCTGCTATCAGCTCTAATTAGACGAGCACACAAACATCACACCTTTAGGTGCTAAAGCCCAGGTGGCGTGTGTGTTCAGAAAATGTGATTTGCGCTCGTTGTTTGGACACGTGTCTTATATTTCAGCTGATGATATTTCTCAGGATTCCCCCAAGAGGGAAGCGGTGGTATTTAAAGCGCTCGAGCTCAAGTAACTGTAATGACAGTGAGCCCTGGTTTGTCTTAGTTATGATTTATAACCCCGACGACCGACAGGCTTCCAATAAATCCAGATTTCACCTTCATGTTAAAACAATAACTAAAGGTCAGACCGAAAGCTTAAACCTCACGGCAAAAAATGTTTTCCACATTCAAACGGGTCTAGAAATCCTAGAGCCAATGGTAAATTTAAGAGCATAATTCGTTCTATTCATTCCCAACCTGTGTGACTTTCTTTCTTCGGTGGAAAATAAAAGATGGTGTTTAGCTGAATGTACGCAGAAAAACAGACAAAATAAAACCATAAAATACCATAAAAGCCAAACGATAACTATCAGTGCATCAGCGGATTATAATATTCAGCTGCAGTTTTGGCGCTTTAAACGCTCAAGCTCATTAAAGTCGGCGGATTCTGATTGGCTGTCAGTGCTGGCAAAATAAAAAGCTTTGAAACTGACATTGTTTCTCATTATTGTTACAGTTGCAGTGTGGACTTTGCTATTGTAATTGGCATGAACGCAACAGTTATTATCGCAAATTAAAATGCAAACAAGGTTTGAAAACTAGTTTGAAAACTATTTTAACTGAATGAAAATGTAAATATTCAACATTATTGGAAAATCGGAAAAATCTGTTTTTGCAAACAAACATTCTTTATGAATCATTTTGGCAAGATTCACTCAAAAACAGCTTAAGCTCAGTTTAATAAGTTCCAAAAAGAAATACAAAACCAATGCTAATTGAAAGAAAACAAGTTGCAGACCAGTCATTTTTGACTGGAAGCACCACAAATGTAAAATAGTCACATATTTTGGGAAGTTGGTAAAGTGACGTTAACTAGCTCGGGGAACATTGGAAAAACTAAACTAAACTACACTTTTATGATTCTGGAAGTAGTGGTTGTCAATGTTTGTATTGTTCATCTGTATATTTGTGGTGTGGACGTTAGTTATCGATGACGGTGCTGACAGCTCTTAAGAGAGTAGTTCACTTCCAGAACAAAAATGTACATATAATTTACTCAACCCATCCAAGACGTTCATGTCTTTCTTCAGTCGTAAAGAAAAATGTTCTTTGTGTAAAACATTTCAGAAATGTAGTGGACTTCTACGGTGCCCCGAGTTTGAACTTCCAAAATGTAGTTTAAATGCAGCTTCAAAGGCTCTAAACAATCCCAGCCGAGGAAGAAGGGTCTTATCAGGCGAAACGATTTTTATTTTCTAAAAAAATGACAATTTATATACTTTTTAACCTCAAATTGTGTATTCCGGTTCATGACAATTAGGGTGTCAAAAAACTCCCATCTCATTTTCTTCTCCAAGTTTAAAATCGCCCTACATCGCTATTTTACATTTTTTTGTAAAGAGCGTTTTACCTTTTTTGCATGTTCACTTTGTAAACACTGGGTCGGTTCTTCTGCAGCGATGTAGGGAGATTTTGAAGTTGGAGGAGAAAATGAGATGGGAGTTTTTTTGACATACCCTAACTGTATTGACCCGGATTACACAGAGCACACGCGAGCTAGACGAGACGAGCGTTTGAGATTAAAAAGTATTTAAAATGTAAATATTTTTAAAAAACAACCGATCATTTGGCTAGATAAGACCCTTATTCCTCGACCCTTTGAAGCTGCATTTTAACTGCATTTTGGACGTTCAAACTCGGGGGCACCATAGAAGTCCACTATATGGAGAGAAATCCTGAAATGTTTTCCTCAAAAACATTTTTCTTTACAACTGAAGAAAGAAAGACATGAATATCTTGGATGACAAGAGGGTGAGTATCTGTACATTTTTGTTCTGGAAGTTAACGTCTCCTTTAAGTATATATCATACCTTTTGAAGTTTAAAAAAAATAATAATAATTGGATGTTTATTCAGTGAAAATCTTCCATCTACTGCCTTCAAATCTGATTCCCCCAGATTCAAACTTGGCACATCAAGACTTGTTTCTCCACGTCAAAAATGCAGATCATTTCATTGTACAGAAAAGCAACACCTCCTTTGTGTTCCACAGATCTTTTCTGCAGCTCATACAGTAGCGCATGGCGCTGGCAACGCCAAGGTCAATGGTTCGATTCCTAGGGAACGCATGAGCGAATAAAAAAAAAAATGTAAAAGTGTACCTTGAATGCAACGTGAGCCGCTTTGAATAAAAGCTTCTGTCAAATGCATAAATGTTAATGAACGAAAGTCATTCCCTGCAACGAGCGATTCCATCTCAGCGCCGGGCGAGAGCTCCTGACGTCAGCGCTGAGGCCCGGAGCCCTGCGCTCTGTTTGGTAAACATTTCTTTAGAAACCACAGCGATCAGAATGTGGCCACAGAAACTGCCAAAATTAATACAGGGTTAATGACTCGGTTTGGCAGCGGCCTGCGAGCGATTGATCGAAAGCGGAGTTCTCTGGTGTGCTTTAACTTTTAATGCAAACCATTCCTGCGGACGAGAGCAACGGAGCGAGATCTGAAATCGCTCAGAAAATCGGTCTTACGCGAACCGATCTTCACGCGTCATCTTTTTGTTTCGGCGTGCATCACAAAGCAGGCTGAACTGAGTCAAAGCTTCTCTAGTATCTGCTTTTAGGAAGGAAAAGTGACGTCTAGAGCGAGAGTTCATCATCGTCACGCGGCCCCACCTCAAACATCTGGAGCTGATCTGCAGGGAGCACTTACATTATGTTATAACTTCGCCTGACAGCGTGAAGAAAGAGATTTCAGTCCCTAAACACACAAAAACAGGATTATTCACAACACACGGGGAGGGAATCATATGTCCGAGCACAAACACAAATCCTTCAAATCACACTCATTAGTGGAGTTTGTCAAGCAGCTCTAGTGCATCAGCGTTACTGTAGATGATAGTTAGTGATGTGTCTCGTTCTATTACAGTTCATCAGAGCGTGTGCATTGCCTTACAGCATTGGTGCAGCAGATATGATTGATTCTTTTAATCAAGACTTGGCGGATCACATGGAGGATGATGAAAACTAAAAACAACAACTTAATGTCCTAGCAATCTTCCACAACACCTGATCATCATGAAGATCATGACTTTTGCAAACAGTTGTGAAAATCTAGTGGTGTCATTTTGACCTGGAGAGATTTTCCCCCCAAAAAAAGCTAGTTAACGTCATCACATTGGACCAAAACTTACTGACTTTGCTCATACAGTGTATAACTTCCCAAAATGTGTGATCATTTTACATTTGTGGCGCTTCCGGTCAAAAATGACTGGCCTGCGACTTGTTTTCTTTCAATTAGCATTGGTTTTGTATTTCTTTTTGGATGTTGTTAAACTGAGCGTAAGCTGTTTTTGAGTGAATCTTGCCAGAATGATCCACAGTTTTTTGCTCAAAAACTGATTTGCATACAATCAGCCAGTTCCAAAAAGAAACAGAAGAAAACAAGCTGACAAAAAGATTGACTCGACAGCACAAGGATAAATCTGGTGGTAAAGAAGCCGTTTTTCTCTCTAATGTAAATAGAATCGAACTCTACGCTGGCACCCGGCGATATCAGAGCTCTTCTCGTGCGCGATGGGTTATTTGTGTAATGACGCATTGCGTGATATTTTGGAGACGAGGTGTCGCATCACGGCTCATTTTTACAGGCTGTCATCATGTGTTCTGAGTTGTGTCATGAGCTCTGGTGTTCGCGGTTCTGTCTCAGAGCGTGACGTCTCGGAGCGGGCGGGACTTTGAGGTTACGCGTTCTGGCATCTTCCTCTCTCGCTGCACTCAATCTCTCATGTTTTTCTATTCCTCCACCCCAGTCCCTCTCTCTCCGGGCCCTTTTCCAAAAGTTAACACTTTGTAGGTTTCCAGCGCTACGGCTTAAACCCCAAATCTCTCGCTCTCACTCTCTCCTGGCGCCAGTGATGTACAGTCTCTTTACAGCAACAATGCCAGAAAAGTTGTTTGGGACGAAGCCAACGAGTCCAATGAGGGCCACAGGCGCTGTGAACGCGGGACCCCGAATACACTTCCATAAAACGTTCCTCCAAACCGCCGAGATGATGAGGGAAAATACCGAATGTGTCCATGGATTTCATCTGATGCTTTCTTTGAGTTACGTCGATATTCCTCACCCGTACTAAACTGAACTCTCGGCCCGAGTTCCTGTAAGTCAGTCAGATTACATGCTTCTGCTCTGAGATCTGAGATATTTGGGACTCGTTCATTTGTCTTGCCTCATCTGCTGGACAACAGAATGACTTAGGGAATATTTGGTCCAGTTTGATGCCAGACTTCAGCTCATTTGGTTTGTGTGGAAGTCATTTCTCGAAACTCAAAGATAGTGAGGATCGTTGCTGTAATTAGTATGAACTAGGGCCAGACCAAAGATTTTCATAATCAACTACTAATCACTCATTTAAGCCATTAGTTGACTAGTCACATGTTTGTGATGTGAATTTGATGTGTCACCATATGTGACCCTGCACCACAAAACCAGTCTTGAGTATCACGGGTGTATTTGTAGCAACAGCCAAATATACACTGTATGGATCAAAATGATCAAATTTTCTTTTATGCCAAAAATCATTAGGATATTAAGTAAAGATCATGTTCCATGAAGATATTTTGTAAGTTTCCTATCATGAACATATCAAAATGTAATTTTTGATTAGTAATATGCATTGCTAAGAACTTCATTTGGACAACTTTAAAGGCGATTAAAAATTCTGCACCCTCAGATTTCAGATAGTTTGAATCAAATAGTTGTATCTCGGCCAAATATTCAGACATCGATAGAAAGCTTATTTATTCAGCTTTCAGATGATGTATAAATCTCACTTTCAAAGAAATTGACCCTTATGACTGGTTTTGTGGTCCAGGGTCACATATTTACCACTGTGGGCCAGACAGAGTCAATCTCGAGTCTAAAATCTGACGTTCCGATCAATTAAGGCTGTTTTTGACATTGCGTTGCCAGGAAAGCACAATTCACTGGCACAGGTGAAATATGGTATACGAATAAACTTGACGTGCGTTACCAATATCTAACAAGCAAAAACTGTTAAACGGAATTTGACGTGCAAATAAAAACGTATCTCTCCTACAACGTTTTTCTGCTTTACTAGTGCAACAGATGCAAATATACTATATCAAAGTAAACAAAAGAAAGAAATGTTTATAAACCTCTGCGAAAATTGGTGAGATACAAGTAAAGATTTGACGAAAGAAACGAGAATCTACGTCTAGTGGAACGACTCATGAAATATTGTTACATTAGTGGAAAATAAGGCGACGGGATCGCAGAATTGAATATTATGGACCGTATGTTTCTTTTTTCCTATTATTTCTTTTCCAAACAAAGCTTTTAGTTTTCTATGTCCAATTGATTAATTAAAATTTGGACGCCTACCTCTTCTGACTGACTAAAGCTTGGTTGATTAGTGTGAACGCGATGCATTGGATAAAGGTTATGCCCCGAAACCTGACAACTAAACTCTTGCGATGACCTCGTGAATCATCCGTGGCAGACAAACAAGTTGCGTTGTGTGTGTAGAGTTTAGACGCCTAATCCAAAGGGACAAACATGTAAACACGTTCTTTCCCAAGTCGTTATGCAGCTACAGTTGCCGTAGAACTGATGATGCAAACATACCGCGGTTCAGAGCCAAATCATACTACAATAAATAATAGAATGTGAAAAGACCTGTGAGAAAAAGATGAGCCAAAGACTCTAACCGAGGGAGAACAGCCCGTCCTAAACGCACAGCGAGAAAGTGTGTGCGGTTAGTTTCTGGTGTGGATGGTGAATGTTAGTGTAATCTGTGCTGTACTCCTGGGAAACTCATCGCTGACGCTGCTGATGGCGGAGCAAAGAGGGAAATTCCATCTCGTTCTCTCTCTCTTTCTCTCCGGGACGCTGACCCCTCGCTCGCATTCCTCACAAATATCACTTCAGCCGTGTTTCATCACCGACTGCGGGGCCGAATCCCAACACATGAATCTGTCCAGGGAGCCCATTACAAACGGAGCGCGGGGCCAAAAACAGCAGCGCTCGTCTTGGCTCAGATTGTTTGAATTAGCCCGATTGCGTCTGCTTTCTCTCGCAGAGCCCCGAGGATGCAGCTGCCCCGCGGCTCCGCCGAGACCCGCGCCAAAGCCGCGTCACGCCGGCGTGCCCGCGGCGGTCTCCCGATGACATCACGGGCTGACATCATCAGCGCAGACGGGCGTGGTCCGCTGGAAGGGGTGCGGCCCGCTCGCAACGAGAGAAACCGAATTAAGAAACATGAAAGCATGAAAGTTACATAAAGCGAGCCGAGGATTCTATTCAAATGAGAAACGTTAGTCGAGGTTTCTCGGACTCACCTTTGACGTCACGGTTCCGGATAGGCACCGGTCAGCGCTGTCACGACTTCATCTCCTCTGTCCAGAGCGATCGATCGCATCAAATCAATCACAGCCCAAAAACACGTCCAGCAGGAAACCAGCAGGGAGGTGAACGTGTAAACTAACGGGTAACTCGCTCCGGGTATTACAGACCTCGCACAGAATAAATCATATTGAACACAAAACAGACAATGAATATCTGTGTATAACGTGTTCTGAAACATGTACTGTAAATACAGACTCAGTTCCACTTTATATGATCCGGGACCACAAAACATAAGGGTCATAAAGGTCAATGGTTTGAAATTGAGATTAAAGCTGAAAGCTGAATAAATAAGCTTTTCATTGGTGTATGGTTTGTTCTGACAGGACAATATTTGGCCGAGAACTATATAAAAAATTTGGAATCTGAGGGTGAAAAAAAAAAAAATCTAAATATTGAGAAAATTGCCTTTAAAGTTATCCAAATGAAGTTCTTAGCTATCCGTATCAGTAATCAAAAATTCTTATAATTTTTTTAGTTTAGTTTATTTGTTTACAATGCACATTGATAAACATGACAGTAAATGTGCCAGAATTAGCCAAAAAGGCTATTTTTCATGTTAAAAAGTCACCCTAAAAAGGTAAAAAAGGGAGTAAAAAGTAAAATACTGGAACAAAAAGAAAAAAAATACAAGAATATACAGTAAAAATCATCACTAAAATACAAAAATAAGTAATTATCTGAACAAAATAAAATGTAAGGAAAAGGAGACATATGGTATATTTATATCTTCATGGAACATGATCTTTACTTAACATCCTAATATTTTTTGGCATAAAAGAAAAACAGATCATTTTGACCCATACTATGTATTGTTGGATATTGCTACAGATATACCCGTGATACCCGTTTTGTGGTCCAGGGTCACATATAAGGTGGGACTACTTAAAAACAATAAGTACAATGTACTTACTGTGTTCATATCGTATTGCAAAACACTTTTTTTTTGCCATTGAGGTGGGATACGGGTGAGGTTAGGGAAGGGATAGTGTTAATGTGTACGGGATGGGTCAACAGTGTAGCTATAAATGTAATTACAGAAATGATTTACAGATGTAATTACATAAAGATATTTTTTAAAACGTAGGTACAATGTAAAAACTTGTATGTACACAATAAGTCACTGTATCAAATGATTAATTTAAACGTAAACGCATAGTACTTTTAATGCTAAAATCATACAGTAAAAGCTTGATAATAGGTAATTATTAATTAGGTAGGTTTTCTGTAATAGATCTCATGGGACATTTCATATCATTTTACAGGTAGATACTGTTAAATGTACAGTTTTTGAATGTTAAAATGTAGTTGGTTTCCTGTAGCTGAAATCTTGGGTTTAAAGCGTAATCTTATAATTCACAGTACGACCCGGTTTCACAGACAGGGCTTAAACTAAACCAGGATTAGGCCATAGCGCAATTAGGACATTTAAGTAATTTTTATAAACACGCTCAGAAAAAAACATTACTGGCGCATCTTGAGACAAAACGAAGGCACCGATATATTTTAAGATCAGTCACTGCAAGCTTCTTTCAGTTCAAACAGCTCAGACTTACATTTTAGTCTAGGACTGGGCTTAAGTCTTTGAAACCGGGGGAAATACTGTTAAAGGTGCAGTTTTTGGAAGTTAAAATGTAAATGGTGCTCAAAGCGGAGCATGACTTTAGCAATGCCAAGGTCTCGGGTTTGATTCCTGGGGAAAGCAAGAACTCATAAAAATGAAACATGCACATCCAATGCAATGTGAGTATCTTTGGATAAAAGCGTCTGCCAAATGCATAGATGTAAATTGACTTTCCTTATGTGACACTTTACATTTCACGGTTTTTCACTAAAATAATTGTTTATTCTTTGATGTTTCTTACCAGTTAAGAACATAAGGGTTTTCTGTTACATCTCAAGTTGTCACATTTAAGTTTAAAATGTTGCATTGCATTACTGTGGTGTGTTTACTTGGTTGTTTGGAACAGAAAAGAAAATGATACATTTAGCTCTGGTTCGCTTCGCGCTCACAATGTTATTTTTAAACAAAAGCTACTTGTGATGAACAGTGATAGATCATGTGTTTATAAGACTGTAAAATACAGATTTCAGTATATTAACATTATTTAATATTTTCATTATTTCATGCAGTAAACTCGCGTCACGCAGCGGTTCGGCTTTCAGTTTTGGGATGTGTGACGGCCGGTTTGGGGATGGGCCCCTCGCTAAACAAACGCCACACCGGGGCATTACAGCTGATCTGGCGTGACCTACTCTCTGTGAAACTGCAGGTATGTCAGAGGCCAAATGACTTCCTGTGCTGAGATTTATTGTTTTGGACTTTGTTCAGGTGGTGCGGCTCCAAACTCCCACGCAACAGCTGGACAGGTTTAACACGGCCGTTCAGGTGTATTGATGTGTTGCTTTCCCGTCGCCACGGCAACCACGCGCCACACAATGACGCCACTTCGGTTAATCCACCGCTCAAAGCCCAAACACACAAGCATTAACTATCAAGACTCGCTGCTTAAAAGCGCCGTTTAAAGAGTTCTTGTATCCCAGCTCAATTTGAAGAGCATAAGTAGACCCATTTGTTTGCTAATTTCTCACAAAAGCATTAATGTTATTAAAGCATTACTGTGATTGTTTGCACATCTGACTCAGTCAAAGCCCAACCTCAGATTCGGAGTCGACTAAACCTGAAGAGGCCCTTCAAACGGACGCCGGAAGTGAGTCACGAGCAAACACCGAACGCGAAACAAGGCCAATTTCTTCACACAGTCGAGCGAACAATGCCACCGCTGATGGAGGTTCGGAGAAACAGAGGCATGAACTTGTGTTTGTAATTCTCACTGCATCATTCAACTGCACTCCCACATGGGACGACTGGAAACGGAACACAAGAGCGAGAAACACACCACAAACAATGATCTAATCAACACCGTTTAGTTCGGCAAAAAACACGAATTTAAGCACACGGGTGTTACGGAAGTCATCACACGACCCATTTTTTACTTGCTGGATGATAAAAAGGGTGGAAAAATCCCACAGATGGACACTGAGACACGGGTCACATCAGAAGATCACAGAGGAGGGACTATTTACACTAGAATCAGCAAAATCCCTGGCAATTAGACATCGACGTGCACGCACAAGCACGGCTCACACGTTCCTCAGAAATGTATAAAGTTGTCTCTTTTACTTTGAAACAAAAATTCTGTCATTTACGCTCCCTCGTGTTTTTCCAAACCCATAAGACTTTCATTCATCTTCAAAACACTGCTGACAATATTTTTATTGAAAGCTGATTTCTGTCTCTCACAAAACGTCTGTTCACCCAAATCCGTCAGTCACAAAGAAAACATAAAATTAATCCATGTGGCTCCAGTGGTTTAATCCCAATCTTATGAAGCAATGCGAATAAAAAAAAGTATTTACTGACCAAATATCTTCACTCAAAGCATGCGAATAGATCTTCAAGAGCAAAAATGCAAGTCTTGAATTCTACAGAAACCTTTTTTTAAATAAGTTTGTCCCGGTTTGTCTAAAGCGTCTCTCTTCCTCTACTCTCACGAACGGCACTGGATAAGTTGACTTTTTTTGGACTTTTGGCACACAAATGCATTTGCATCGCTTCTTAAAATTGGGATTAAACCACTGGACTCACATGCATTCATTTTTACATTGTTTTCTGAACATTTTGAAGCATCAGTGTTTTCGGGTGAACAGATCTTCAATAGAAGGACAGAAATCTCTCAGATTTCATTAAAAGATGTCTGAAGATGACAGAAAGTCTTACAGGTTTGGAACAGCCTGATGACAATTTTCAGGTTTGGAGGTGAACTATCCCTTCAATACTACATTTCAATCAAAATGGAAACTTTGAATGGCAACAATTGTATATGCTGACCTTAATTTTCAACCTGAATCATAATGTCACCATAAAAACTCCCAGTAAAGAAGGAGAAACTGCTGACACACACACACACACACACACACACAGCAGTTGGGAATATTTGTGAATGATCCATCTTGTGTAACGCGTCACGACTTTGAATTGCTCGTCACTCAGGTGCTGCGTACAATAAGAAATCAGTTTCTGATCTTGACATGTGTAAAATGAAAAGAGGACCAGGAACTAATTCCTCCGATGAAGGTTCATTATAAGACACAGGGGCCCAATGAGAGGCGCTCGGAGCCTGATGTGTGTGTTAAAATCAGAGCCGAGGCTGTTTTATAAATGCTGGGGGAGTCAGATGGAGGCGTTCGGCTCCACACAACCCTACAAACCCCTCAGCTTCTTTTATAGGGCTGTAATTTACATTTATGAGCCTGATTTGGTGGTTTTGCATAGTCAGAGAAAGAAAGATGAAAAAACAGGACTGAACTGAGAAACACGCCGTCGGAGCGAAAGATTTGAGAGAAAATCAAAGCGTGTGAGAACCACGACCTACAGAAACGTACAGATCCCAGTGCTGAAACCGTCCTTATAACGTGATGGAATCACATCCATGTGTCATTAAAAAGCAGTAAATTGGTTGCAAGAGACATTATTACACAATCTGACTGACATGCAAAATGCACAATGCATTCCAAATAATGAAGAGCGACTTGAAATCAGATCAAACAGTTCAGACTGGGACAGACTTCATAAAACTGAAAGTTTAAAAATGGCATAATGTTTCATCAAAATGCCATAACTAGATCTTCCAGAGAAGATGACGCATGCTACAGCACTTTCACTGCAACTTTAATTACACTGATATATTTGCACAACATAAATACAATACAGCTAGATCTACAGTTTTATGCGAAAGTTTGGGAACCCCATGCACAATCTGTGAAAATGTGAATAATTTTAACAAAATAAGAGAGATCAAAATGCATGTTGATTTTTTATTTAGTACTGTCCTGAGCAAGATATTTTACAGAAAAGATGTTTACATATAATTCACCAGACCAGAAAAAAATAGCTGAAATTATTAAAATAACCTCCTTTAAAAGTTACGGCGTGTGGTTACTGGATGATCTACGACTGTTCAAACATTCACTGATGCTCCAGAAGGAAACACGATGCATTAAGAGTTGGGGGGTGAAAACTTTTGAACAGGATGAAGATGTCCAAATTGTGTCGAAATATAATTTTTTTTCTATTTAGTACTGCCCTTTGGAAACAACAGAAGATGTTTCCTGGAAGATAAATTGAGTACAATTTATCTTGATCTTCACATTTTTCAAAAAGTTTAAATTCATCGGATCATCATTATATATTTCCATATCACCAAGTCCTAAAACCATTTGATGTTACAGCATTAAGGCATTACATACTGACATAACAGTATGACTTTCTGTAAAGCTGCTTTGAAAGCTTGTGTATTGTGAAAACTGCTTTACAAATAAATTTAACTTGACTACAGTCTGACTCAGAATCAGATTTCAAACCGCATACAAACTTAGTTTGGATCAGGTTCGTAAAAATCCGTTTTCTCTCTCTTTTTCTCCTCTGACCCGTGTTGGGGAAAGTTACTTTTAAAAGTAATGCATTACAATATTGCGTTACTCTCTAAAAAAGCAACTTATTATGCTACTTAGTTACTTTTTATGGAAAGTAATGTGTTACGTTACTTTTGCGTTACTTTTAAAATCTGGGCTGCGCTCACTTGTTTGTTTTTAAAATTTAACGTTATATTGTGACAAACGTAAAAGCCCTTTCACACTAAAAGAATGCAGGAGAAGAAAGTTCAACACCTTTCAGCAATAAAAAAATGAAGAACAAATATTAGTTTATCTAAAGCAATTTTTGCTTATTAGAATTGGAGCATCGAACTCAGCAGTGGTTAAAAAAAATGGGATTAAATACACAAATTGTATTTGTGTTATTTAACATTTAATTATTGCAGGGTTGCGTCATATTTTGAGTTTGCATTTCACTGTTTTTTTTCATTTTGAGGAATACACACACATGTTGTGTTTACATGTTTTATGGGTTCATTCCATAGGCGTAATGGTTTTTATACTGTACAAACCGTATTTTCTATCGCCCTACACCTAAACCTAGCCCTCACAGGAGACTGTGCACACTTTTACTTTCTCAAAAAAACTCATTCTGCATGATTTATAAGCTTGTTTCCTCATGGGGACCTCACAAATGTCCCCACAAGGTCAAAATTTACTGGTATTACTATCCTTGTGGGGACATTTGGTCTCTATAACGTGATAAATACCAGGTGCACACACACACACACACATACACACACACACACACACATCTACACTGACATGGGGACAGGAGAGTCCGTCAATAAATGAGAAAAGTAACTTGCATTACTTATTTGAAAAAGTAAAAATTTTTTTGCAAATCAAAAAGTAATGCGTTACTTTACTAGTTACTTGAAAAAGTCAACTGATTATGTAACTTGCGTTACTTGTAATACGTTACCCCCAACACTGCCTCTGACACACAAAATAAGTAAATAAATAAATAAATAATCAGATTCTACTGCCTGACCTCTGATGTCTACAGCTGAAACAGTCTAAAATGGACATTTTTCCTATGAAAGACCAGATAGGTGTCTTATTTCCAAACGCTCGTAGAGATTCGCAAACATTGCTGAGCTCTTGAATGAACCGCTGTTCTGTTCATATCAGCTCCACCTCACAAACACACATCTGTAAGACTCTTGGCGTGCACACGGCCAAATGATTTCACGTTCAAGAGACAAGAAACCTGCAGTCAGCAAACAAACGCTTCCTTCCTCCACACAGACGAACATTTCCTAGAAAACAATCAATAAGAACAGATAAACAATAGCGGAGGAAGGCGGAGACGCCAGCTGTGTCACTATCGACATCTACAGATCACACAGCGCTTTTAGAAAAACTCAAGGAAGCATTTCTATAAAAGTGTTTCAGAAATCCGGTCAAGCTCTGGCTCTTAAACGTCATTATGTAAATAATCAGGATGTATAAACACAATCCAAAAGATAACAGTATAAATTGCTGACCATAAACATTCCCTGCGATAGTTTAATCAGTATATTAATGCTACATGATAACAACACGCATTCCAGCAGGAATGACCCATATAACGCACGGCGTACGGCAGAGGGTGTGTGCGGCGCTCCTGAGCTCTACCGAAGGCCTCAGGTGTTCTGGAGAGCCGTACGATGTGCAGACAGCAGCTTCAGATCAGCTGGTCCAGGCGTCAACCACACGCACGCTCACGCGGTTTTTCTAGCGAAAGGCATTAAGCAGCTTCCTAAAGAGGGTGGAGGAGAAGTTCTGTGTTTGGGTGTGATTATGAGTGACTGGACAGACAGACAGGGAGAAAATAGTTCTGCTTCAAAACTTAACATGCTGCGTTTGAAAACAACACGTGCGCTCACGAGACAAAGGCTTCTGCCGTTTCTTCTAATGTGCTGGCTGAGCGTTACCTGAACCGAATCAGCTAAAATCTTTAGTAGAAATGAGTATTTTGATTTTACATTTATGCATCAATTTTTTTAAATGACATGCATCTAATTAAAAAGTGACTGTTTACTCGATGCTGTTTTTACAGTCATCAGTCATCAGTCTAGCAGCAGGTTAAAGTGTGAGTGGAGTCTCGTGTGTGTTAACGCGACAGGTGGAGCTGCTGTCTGTCTACAGAAATCCGTCATTTATAGGGTTATTTGTTGGGATGCTTTCTTAGAAGACAGCTCAGCAGGGTTTGGAGCAGATGACGGAGGGCTGAATTCATATCGCTCTCATGCAGCAGAAGGGCAGGTCTGCACGCTGACAGCTCTTTCCTGTCTCGCTCACGTGCCACTTTTAGTCCTGGAGAAACATCACTAAAGCCTGTCTGACAGTTGTCTGGCTTCATCTTTGGCTTCTTTTAGAGTTATTTTCAACGATAAAGCAAAAGGAAACCAAAGTATTCGAGAATATTAAGTGTGAAATGTCGTTCAGATGTTTGAAATGATTTAGATCTTTTAATGCATTTGAAAGAAGCCTGTTGTGCTCATTGAGGCTGCATTTATTTGATCAAAAATTATAAAAATTGTGAAATATTTTTACAATTTAAAATAGCTGTTTTCTATGTGAATATCTGTTAAACTGTAATTTATTTCTGTGATGCGCAGCTGAATTTTCAGCATCATTACTCCAGTCTTCAGTGTCACATGATCCTTCAGAAATCATTCTAATATACTGATTTGCTGCTCAACAAACATTTATGATCATTAGCAATGTTCGAAAAACAGTTGTGCTGCACAATATTTTTATGGAAACTATCACACATTTTATTTTTCAGTTCAAAAGAATAGCATTTATTTGAAACAGAAATGTTTTGTAATGTCTTTGTCGTCATTTTTGGTCAATGTAACGTCTCCTTGACAAATACAAGTATTCATTTTTTACTATAAGTTTTTTGCCTAATACTTTTAAATAGTAGTTTATGAAGCAGAATGCACACATTTTTTAAAACTCTAGAACTCCTGTTATTTTCTATGGTAAATTCTACACTGTAAAAAAAATCTGTAAAATTTACGGTAAAAAAACAGCAGCTGTGGTTGCAGGAATTTTACCATAAAAAATATGGTAGCAACATTTTAGGTTTTATGGTTTTAAATTAAATTGAGATAAATAGCGTAATTTCATTAACTGATATAATGTTAATATACCAACCTACTGAAGTTCTGAAATCTGTTTTGTACCAAAAGCAGGTGTTGATTAGAAAATCAAATGATGAACCAAAGCCCATCACAAACAGCTTTTAAATATTAACAGATATAGAAGGTGCACAGTGTCATTCACACAAACACTAAACACCATCACGGTAACACACATCAAACTGAAATAATGCAATAAACATTCATTTAACAACATTAGATGTAACATACAACCCTAATGAACAAAACTAAGTAGAAACGTTTTTTTTTTTAAATAAAAATTTTGAAATGTAACATAAGGAATTCTGGGAATTCCAAAAAAGGCATACTACCGTAAAATTACATGTAATGTCCAATACAGTTTTTTACCGTATACACAGTAGAGGAATTTACCGTTAACCTTTTAACAGGTGTTTACCGTAGCATTTTTACAGTCTTTTACTGTTAAATTCACAGTCATTTTTTCCACAGAGTACAGTATGTTTTTTGTAAGTGAGATTGTGGAATTGCAGGAGATCAGCATTAGACAGACAGAGGAACTCCACCTCAGCAGCATTCACAGAAAAGGCCACGAGTTCGAGCGAAACGGCGTATTCAGGGCTCATATCTACCCGTCGTTCTTAGCTGCGTGTTCTGAGCCAGTTTCCTTCCTCCTGAAATCAGATCAGAGCCGCTCGGTCTCCACACCCAGCCTCCGGAGACCAGAGCGCTCTGTCCTGTTCGCCTGTGACGGCCAGCGCTGCCGCTCTTACATAACCGCTGAGAAATGCTCCGGCTGGAGCCGCTCCGGATGGACTCACCCATGCCAGTGCGTCCGGAGAAAGATAATGACATCATCAGCCTGAGCCGCGCTCATAGTGCTCGATTCAGTCCCCTATAAAACATCACTGCGTGCTGTTCTCTCACACTTAAGAATATCTGGAGGAAAACTGGGTCTGTTTCTCAACATTTTCT
Source organism: Labeo catla (assembly GCA_012976165.1). Taxonomy (NCBI): domain Eukaryota; kingdom Metazoa; phylum Chordata; class Actinopteri; order Cypriniformes; family Cyprinidae; genus Labeo; species Labeo catla. Next base: position 131,101 of record VONZ01000874.1, on the reverse strand, counting down.
GTCGTCCAGCTGAGATTCCTCACTCATACATTGAATGTATTGCACTTTCTGAATGTTGTAAAACTACAGATCGCAGTAGTGATCACACACACTTTCTCAGTGGCGTTTCTCATGGTTTCAAGAGTTTTTAAAGACCATGTGAAAAAAAACTAAGGAATAAATGGCACAATGTCAATATGATCTCTAAATGAAAATGAGTTGTTTTAGTAACTTCAGAGTCTGAAAATACAAGAAACTGAACAAAAGGAAGTGAGTTTATCACTAAAACAAGAACTACCAATATGGATTATAAGAAAATCAACTTTATTCAACACAAAACAAGTTTTTAAACCTAAAAACATTTCTTCAGTCACACTTTACTTTAAACTTCAATTCTCGCCATTAACAAACCATTAACTATGCCTTTTGCCTCAATAAACTACTAATTTGCTGCTCATTAGTGGTTAGTAAGGTAGTTGTTAGGTTATGTATTGGGTATGATTAGAGATGTAGAATATGTGATTTATAAGTACTAATAAATAACCAATATGTTATAAATGCGCATATTAATAAGCAACTAGTTAATACTGAGAACTGTTTCCTATACTAAAGTGTTACCATTTGTTCTTGTTTTAAGCATTAAAACTCATTAATTGTGTTTAATTTCTCAGGAAACAGACTTCATGTCTTATGTCTTGATTAAATCAGATATTTATATTGCAAAACAACACAAAATTACCAAGGATAAAGGTGACCCTGAAGTACAAAACCAGTCTTAAGTAGCACAGGTATATTTGTAGCAATAGCCAACAATACAATATATGGGTAAAAATTACTGAGTTTTCTTTTATGTCAAAAATCATTAGGATATTAAGTAAAGATCATGTTCCATGAAGATATTTTGTAAGTTTCCTATCATGAACATATCAAAATGTAATTTTTGATTAGTAATATGCATTGCTAAGAACTTCATTTGGACAACTTTAAAGGTGATTTTCTTAATATTTAGATTTTTTTGCACCCTCAGATTCCAGATTCTCAAACAGTTGTATCTTGACCAAATATTGTCCTATCATAACAAACCAGACATCAATGGAAAATCTAAAAAAAATCGACCTATATGACTCGTTTTGTGGTCCAAGGTCATAAATGTCATTTTTTTGCAGAGCAATACAACATAAGGCCTTATGTGGAAAGATGAATCAAGGCCTTTTTAAACCTTTTTTTTAAGATGCACAGAAACAGAGATTTCAGCAGGTTCTTCAGTAACACGCATCACCACAATACAAACACTGAATCAAAGCAAAAAACTGAAAATGACAAATGGTTCAATCCTGAAACTATTCGTCCCACAGTGCAGTGTGACTGATGCTTTCGACAACTACATCACAACAATATTAGTATATGCTGTTGAATGCGTGAAGACTGGCTCAGTGATTCAACAGGATCTTCATTCGCACTTCTCTGAACTTTCTTTTTAATAAAAGCAGCTGATTTGTGTTTCTACAGAAGCAAATATCATCACTTGTGAAGCTCAGAGCTCCTGGTAGATCTGTACTGAAAGATTTACACAGTATAGAAACCAATAGTGCTCCAAATGTTCTTTACGGAGAAAATAAATAGATTTTTACATTCAGAACCCTAATGTTGAGCTCATTATATATATTTAGCAGATGATTTCTTGCCAGCACAGCTATAGGTCAACATCTGACCTTAAGTGTTTGTTCTGTGTGTTTCTGGAGAGATATTTCAGACCAAAAACAAAACTGAAAGGATTATTTTTGCTTTTCACTTACACTGGGTGCATTTTGTGCTTTAAATGTGTGTGCTAATGAGGTTTTAATTGTGATCTAATTATCTGCCAGTCAGCACACACACACACAGCTGTCCTGCGTAAACCGTCCTGAACGATAAACAGAGCACGAGCGGGTCCGCGCCAATCGCGGAGGAAGATTGCGGAGCGGCACAGAGCGAGTCTTTGACGGCGACGGCGCAGGTAGACTGTTCCTCTGTCACCGTACTGGGCTCATTAACCCTCGCTTATCTGATCGGGCCGGTACCGCCGCTCTCCATTTCCTATTATGAAGATATTATACACGAGTCCGGCTGGCGGGCAGAGAAACTCAGATAAGAATCAAAATTACATTGGTGACAAAACGTCTGTGTGCGTTCGTGTCGGCCCACATGCAGCCGCTGCACGAACGACAGGAAAAAAGACACGGAGACCATGAAGGACAGACACGCGAGTAAAGAACAAGATCAACAAGACTCAATACAAATGTGACCCTGGAGCATAAAACCAGTCGTAAGTATCACGGGTTTATTTGCAGCAATAGCCAAAAATGCATTGTATGGGTCAAAATTCTAATTTTTCCTTTTATGCCAAAAATCATTAGGATATTAAGTAAAGATCATGTTCCATGAACATATTTTGTGAAATTTCCACCCTAAATATATCAAAATTACATTGCTTACAACTTCATTTGGACAACTTTAAAGGTGATTTTCTCAATATTGAAATTTTTTGCACCCTCAGAAGTAGTTGTATCTCGTCCAAACATTGACCTATCCTAAGCTTATTTGTTCAGCTTTCAGATAAATCTCAGATTCGAAAAGTTGACCCTTAATGACTGGTTTTGTGGTCCAGGGTCACAAATGAGGTTTATAATCAGTGTTGTGAAGGTTACTTTGGAAATGTAATAGGTTCCAGATTACAAGTTGCCCTATTTAAAATGTAATATGTAGTGTAACTTTTTAATTACTTTATTAAAGTTATGTAACTTTCTACATTTGATTCCTTTTCTAAATTTCTAATATTTTTAACTGTTAATCTCTTTGAAACATTTAAACCAGGCAGCGTTAACCTCACAGTAGCACTCTGTAACACTGATTACTGTGATTTTCAAAATCCCTCATCACTTGAATTAAGATTATGATAAGTAAGGGATAATATACATCTTTATTTTGCAGTAACAACTGGCTGGATGTACATTATCCCACTTATTGCACAGCTGCTTGCCACATAAGTAAATAAACAAGAAACACTGATCTGAGTTGAAATATTTGAACGCATGAAGAAATCAGTCGCTAGCAAGTGGCAAGTTCAAACTAGAAAGACATTTAAGGGATACGGTGCAGTCAGACCACTTTTATTACACAACTTTTTACCACATAAATAATTAAGTACTAGTAATTACAGTACTGGTTTGTTAGTTATCTTATAATAACAAAATGGCAACAGCTGCATTTGTATGAAACAACAGAGCGAGTCTGTTACCAGGATGACAGAATTAAGACATTGTACACCTAATATTGAATTGATTTTTAATACTTTATTAGCTAACCAAAAGCAAATCTTCCACCAAGAAAAACCATCAAGCGTAGAGCACCGACTTAAGTTACCTGGATGAGTCTGTGTTATTAGATTTTACCAGTTGTTATCGGGGAATAACACACCTTGGAATGTCACGACTGACCAATCAGAATCAAGCATTCCACAGAGCTGTGTAATAATTTAATTTAAAGCACAGCCACCACAAATTCAGACTTAACACCTCTTATTTATTTTGAGATCTTTCTGAGGTTAAATACAGAATTGAAATCATAACAAGAAATAGTTTAATAGCTATGATACTGGTTTTGAATTCAAATGTTTGCATAGTTATGACAGAAAACACTAGCATCTAACAATGCCTTGGAAAAAATAAATCAATTTTAACAAATAAAGCATATGCATAAACCCAAATAGGAAATAAAACAGTTATTGAATAAGCATGTGTCCTAAACTCCTGAAACACTGGTGTCTCATTTTAGAGCAGTCAATGCAATTTATGAAAGAAGTCAATTAAATCTGTGTGTGTGTGTGAAAAAAAATTAAATGTAACCCCCTTTGTAATCATTAACATTTTTAAAAGTAACTGTAATTTAATTACACATTTTTTCTCAGTAACTGTAACTAATTACAATTCCATTTATTTTGTAATTAAATTACGTAATTCTGTTACATGTAACTCGTTACTCCCCAACACTGCTTATAATAGAATGAGGCACGTTTACAAAAGTCAGTGTCATTTGGCTGGTGAAACTAACATCAGGAAAGCAGACAGAATTGGATTTAAAGGATAATTCTGTCTAATTATTTGGTCGGCTGGTTGTGGATCCCAAATCTTCAGTAGCGCTTGTTTAATACATGAAGTACAACAGACTACACCTTTCCTTTATCCTACCTAATCCTGGTGGATTGATATCACATGTGTTCATTCACTTGAGGAGAAAAGAGGAGAAATATTCCCAAGGTTTTTTCTCCATTTCTGTCTTGAAGTTAGGGTTACTTGGGTTCCTACTTTCCTAAAATGTATTGATATGCACCATCAGATGAGAACAAAACCTGACAATGACACTACTGTCTTCTCTAGAGCTGATTTACAGCTGAATCTGAACTCTTCCATAGTTGAGTTTCCATAACTGATCTCTGTAAATCTGCTTTAACACCGTCTGTGTTATATAAAGCAGTTTAGAACTAAAGGTGACTTAATTTAAAGCATCAGGAAGAAAACTGCACCTCACTGCCTTTACCTGTAACTCCACTACTTACAAATATATTTGAAATTACGCAAAGTGAAAAGAGTGCATCAAATCTGAAACAAATTATAAGCAAATCTGGCAAAGGGCGAGATGCATGCTTTCATTTGGAAAACGCTCGAGTCAACACAATCAAGTCACATTTATTTCAACACAGCTTTTTCAATTTAAATTCTCTAAAAAGTAAATATCATTAAGTCAGTTCAATGTTGTTTCCGTTTATTAACAATGTAAAGTTCATCTGTTTTAAAATGACCTCAGTTCAGCTATAAGCTGTCGTTATTCAGCTCAACACTGTAAAAAAAAAAAATTTGTTGAGTCAACTTAAAATTATGTTACCTCGCTGGCTTAAAATTTTAAGTTTAGTCAACTCAAATAAGTTTAGTCAACTTGAAATGTTAAACTGACAACTTAGATATCTGAGTTGATTCAACTTAAAATTTTAAGGCAGCTGGATAACAAACCTAGCATTTAAGTTTAACAAACCAATTTTTTAGTTTAGCCAACTCAAATATCTAACTTGTCACTTAGTACAACTTAACATTTCAAGCAGATTAAACTTATTTGAGTTGACTGAACTTAAATTTTATGTCAATAGGGTATTTTGAGTTGACTCAACAAAGTCGGTTCAATGTTGATTCAGTTCAGTTCAGTAACAGTGTTTATGTTGCATTACAATATTTACAAAAGTAACTAATTGCGATACTTTTTATGGAAGGTAATGTTACTTTTGCGTTACTTTTTGTCACTTGAGCTGGGCTTGCATGTTTATTTTTAATAACAAAAACACAAAAGTTATATTTTTGGCAACTGTAAACGTTCTTTCAAACCAAAAGTGAAATTGCCAGTAAATAAATGGGAAAACAAAGTAACTTGTGTTACTTATTTGAAAAAGTAACTTTGTTATAAATTAAAAAGTAATGTGCTACTTTACTAGTTACTTGGGAAAAGTAATCTGATTACATAACTCGCACTACTGCGTTACCGCCAAAGCTGGAATCAACTATAAAGCAACTCTACAGAAGACAAGAGCGTCGCTATTCTGATCAATTCACTTTTCTTGTTCTCATCTGTTGTCAATGCAGTTAAATCAAATTTACTGCATATTAAGTGTCTCGTAGGCCCCAAACTCCATCAGGCGACTGAACTTGAGGAAGAGAAACCAATGCAGTGCAAAACAGTTTCTAGAAAATATATTAAAAATTTTTAAAAACTGCTGAACGTGCATTACGTACATAAGATAAACATTGACTAGTTGGCCGGTGAAAACGAGCCGTCATGCATTTTTCTTTGTACGTATGCTGTTGTCACTCTGTGCGTACACACGTGTGTTTGGACACATACCTGTGAGTGTTTGCATACCTGCAACCTTTGAGAGGGAATCCAAGTGTGTACATACCTGTGTGTGTGTGTGTGTGTGTGCTGATGTGTGTTTGCCCGGAGGGTGTGTCAGTGTGTGTAATGACCTGAGCGCTTCGGTTTAGTGTGTCACTCGCAGAACAGGTGACGCAGTTGAAAGCCACAGACCTAAACTCTCACAGCTGCTATTTTAAGAACAACCTAAAAAATCCGCATTCGTTCCCACAGGACAGTAGTGACAAAGACTTGAACGCTATGAGAGTAGCTTCTGTGTAACCTTTCACACATGTAAAGAAACCTTAGTAGTGTTAGTCATAACTAGTGCTAGTCATTCTGCAGACAACTATAGTCAGGAAAATATTATATAAGATTATATAAGATCTAGGTGGGACTCAGTACACTAATGCTTTCCAGCACAGATATCGAAGTATTCTGAAATCAAGATACATTTACATGAAGAAGCTTGTTTATGCTTAAAAAAGATTTATGCCAGAACCCCCACCAATTTTTTTTTCTTGTTAAGAGCATGAACTCACTTCATTTTGATCAGGAAACAAGACTAAATATCCCAAGTCATTTTCCTTCTCAAGCACATGTATCCTGATTTAAGAATGTTTAGATATTTGTAATGGAAAACAAGACAAAACTACAAAGAATGTCATTTTTTGCAGTGTTTCACAATGCAACGGCATTAATAATGTTAGAGCAGAGGAAACAAACGATTTGTCACTCATTGGCTCGACTCACGTCATCTCTGTGATCTTTGGACCGAAGTCATAAAGAAACGCTGCTGGAATGAGACGAGAGACTCAGGTAAAGGCATTCCGTGATTATGGCTCAGGTCGTTCCCCGCACGACAAAAACAAGGCTGTAAAAAGGCCTCGAGTCTCTGTGATATACTGATCTCTACATTTAGAGTCACCGTCAGCCAATAAATTGCTTGAGATCGCCGAGTTGTTGGTTTCTAGTAGGCAATCATACTCACAAATACATAGTTTCCTATTTGCCCACGGCTTCTCTCGCCATTCACGTTATTGCTAACAATGAAGTCCTGTTCTAGAATGAACACATCTATGGAACATTGACTCCATCGCACCACAACAGCGTTGGCAAACCACAGACACGGAAAGAGAGGTCAAAATACAAGAATGCTGATTTAATGAGGATGACATTCAGCAAAATCTAATTATACAGGTGAAACGTTTGGACACGTTTCTCATCGTCATCGAAACCTTTTGATCTAAAGGCTTCGGCTTAAACGCATGCTTATTTAGCGTTCGCTCATTCGAGATGATATGGATACCGAAGGAAAAGCACCATCACTGTGCAGAGCTGGAATTTAGGCAGCTCATGCCACTGCAAAATTATCCCACACTTCCATTAGTGTTACTCCATAATTTGGAAGTTTATAATAACTACTCTAAAATGTGGAAAATCATAATAAAAATGTCATAACGATGAATGTGAAGTTGTGTCCAAACATTTGACTGGCGCTGGATATCCCCATAAATCGTGCAATGGCGTCATAAATACTATAAAAACATAAAAGACTGAGAAAATCTATGAAAACAAACAAGTCACATATTTCTGATTTATGCCAATAGCATAATATCATCTGTTGGGTTTTTCAATGGTCTGTGCTCATTACAGTCCTATTTAGTTCCATTGAAGAACAAACCAATGACTAAGAAACTCATGAACTTGGAAACCTCAAACCCAAGACAATAAACTTGGAGGCAAACAGGAATCTTCACCAAGAAACCCGTGACCCATACAAGGTCCATCACAGTATCTCAAAAAGAAAATGTGTCAAATGGAAACAGACAGATGTTCAATGAAAGTACGGTGGCTGGAGCGCTCTGGAGGCGAAGGCCAATCCAAAGACGAAAAAAGAAGGATATGACAAATTTGTTCTGTGCGACAACGCAACACGCTCTCTCACAGTCGTTATTATTTCTTGAACAGAGCCGTTCTTTCAGAAGTATTTTTCCCACATCTTTTCTCGTCGCTCCTGCCAAACTCTCTTTCCATTCAGAGTTTCGTTTAAACTCTTTGGACTGTAATGCGGCTGGTTAAGCCAAACCGTAGTCAAGCCTTGCCTCACGTTACCGTCCAGGATCGAGAGGTGGTTCTCATCGAAGAGATGGTAAACGATGAGCCCGACAGGCACTTTCACAGGCACTCCTTAGCCAGTTTACAAACCTGGTGCTAGAAAAAGACCATGTTTCTACAGTTTTCCCTGAGGGAACCCACACCTTCAAGGCTCCGAAATCTGACAGCAATTACGGCTTGGATTCCAGAGCATTAGAACGCCAAACTCTATCGAACTAAATGCATTTCTGAAGTTTTCTTCTGGGGTCCGTCACCGAAATATGAGGAGAAATGGTGAAAGCCTTCTTTTGTAGCTTTTGAAGGACCTGGACGATACACACGACTCTCAATCGACCTGTACAGAACGAACTGTTGAGTATCAGTGACACTGGTTCTGACTCCAGGCCTGAGTAATGACTTTACTCTAACTGCAGCAAAAAAAAAACTTATATTTGGTTGAACCAAAACAAGACTGTGAGGGACAAACAAAACAAACAACACTTCGTAATCTTGCATTTTCAATCGTCCCTTTCTTTTTCAGCTAACATCATCAAGGTTACTCACGTATTAAGTCACACTAATGCACAATTCACATACTATTAATCATAAAGAGTACTCAAAATTAAAATGAGTGTGTCCTAAATTGTAGTATGTTGAAATGAATATTCCAAACGTACCCGGATGGTTTACCATTTCCGGTGGAAATTTGGACTCCATCTTAAAACGTGAAACGTGAATACATGGTCACATAAGCATATAATGTGTAGAACTTTCCTTTGCATCCTAAGTATGATGTTTAGTCAACTGACGTATGAATTTGCTCAGCATAATATGTTTGATCAAGCTAAATGTCACAGACTCTTGGCTGCAAATCAAACACGAACTAAACTTTGTTTCATATCCAAACAAGTTTGAAAGAATTCCAATTAAAATGTCATTCTGAATAATATTAATAGCGTATTCAAAACAAAAGTCCTGGAACGTGAGATCATTTTCTGTTGTCCACAGTATTTTGCACAGAAAATCACGTCTAAAATACAAAAGCTGCTCATTCGAACATATAAAAACATCCATCGAAACAACATGGCGGAAATATGACTGATAAAATAGACATTACGAGTACGAGTATGAAAGCAAGAGCAGAACATAGAAATGTGACAAACTTCTTAGTCACATCATGAACATCGGAAAATCTGAAACACCCTTAAAATACAGCGTCTCCAGCTGGCAAAGCATCATCATCCAACATAAACAGCAGTTTACCAAGCATTACATCATTGAAGTGCAAATCACAGACAGTGAGCGGACGCAGCGATCTACATCAACGTCAGATTCTACCAGGGTAGAGTTGGGGGAATCCCAGTGAAAGTGCACGTCTGTCTGGAGGACGGGGAGAGGTTTACATTAAGAGCTTACGTCTCAAATTCATTTCCAGAGACCCAGCGGTCCTTCAATTCCCTGAAAGTTGCACTCGTTTGCACATTATTTCATCACTTTGCTTCCCAGCCATCTGGAGTGAATCCAGAATCTGCCTGCGCTCAGCCATTAGACCCTAATCAAGCAGACCCTCATAATATACGCTCGCACAAATCACGTCAATGACTTCAGGAGCGATCGTGTTGTTTTCTGTCAAGAAATATTCACCCTTCAAACCAGCAAATACAGACTTTGAGAAAAGTTCCTGTTTTATGTCATATAAGACAACAGTACGGTCTCCTGAAATGTCAGCTGGAGTTAAACTTCACGGCCGCCCCGGACCCCAGCGACAGGAAACTAGGCCCCACTCTCACCCACAACCACAGAAACGTTACGTTCACAAAGCAAAGTTCTTTCCGTCTCTCCGATTCGCATTCCCTCGCTCTGCCCTGGTCAGCCGGCAGACTCAGACCAAAGCCATGACGTCTGCTCATGAGTAAGTGTAATGTTTGCTAAAAGCAGAGAAGGAGCAATTTGGAGACTCGTGGGACGCGGTGGTCTCTGTGTGCGCTACGCTTTCTGTGTCTGTGCAAAAAAAGAAACCAAAATAACATAAATGTTGTTTCGGCCCACACAACGGGGGCTTTGTTTGACATATAAAAATGACTAAATTAAATCTCCACTTTGACTGCTCGTCAAGAAGAGCTGAAACCTCCAACATCTGCCCTTACAGGAAACAAAGAGGCCCAAAAACCTCCAAACGCTTTATAAGCATTTTACGTCTGCTGTTTCTCGAAGTATCAGAAGTATCGTTTGAAAATGCACTCTTTTCAGGTCTCAAGAGACTCAAGTAGTTCTCAGTTGTTATTTAAACTCAACCTAGTTGTTTGATAAACCTGCCATTATACAATGTTGGGGGTAACGCATTATAAGAAAAGTTCTGTAATCAGATTACTACTAGGAAAGTAATGCATTACTCTTAAGTTTACAATAAAATATTTTAGTTACTTCAGGTGGAGGCGTGAAAGGACCTTTACACAAAAACATAACGTTTGGGTTTTTTCTTACTAAAAATAAATCAGCAAGCTCAGCTCAGGTGACAAAAAGTAACGGAAAAGTAACCACGCATTCCTTTCCATAAAACGTAACACAATTAGTTACATTTCCTGGAGTAATGCAATATTGTAATGGATTACTTTTAAAAGTAACATTGTTGGCTCTTTGACAAACAGTTCTCGCTCCTCTCGCTCTCAAGTCGCATTGGATAAAAAAAAAAACAGTGCTGAATACGTAAATCTACATGTAAATGTAACGGTCTTAGAATTTTTTACTAAAATTCCTTTTTTTAAAGCGAAATAAAAAATATGCAGATGAAATTGTTGCTACTTGGGTCTTTTTGGGTGAGAAAATCTGTGTGTGAATATTTCTGTTCTCAAAAAACTAAAAGACAAGCACTTCGTAAACAAGAACAGTACATACACCAAAGGACACTGTATTTAATTCTAAAGTTAAAACATTCATACAAAGGCCATCACTGGTGCTCAACCCTTTTAAAAGATGACCTTATTTACCCCAAAAGTAGATTAAATGCACGTGTAAGTATTTTTTGAAAGGGTGCCACCTGAGTGGCAACTTTGTACCTTTTTCCCGGTACAAAGGGAAATCGCCGTCCAGCTATATGTCACACGCACTCCAAGCTCTCAGGCTTATGGACGGAGTGTAAATGTGTGGTGCAGTTCTACTTTCCCAGCTTTTTAGAGGTTTCTAATCCTGGAGAAGCCCAGTGACATCACCCCGGTCCAAAGTCTGCCCATATGCCCCCGCACACGCTCACACGCACTTCCTCTCTTGCCCTCCAGCTCCGCCGAGCATCTGACTGCGTCGCACCCTAGCACGCTGAAGGGGTTAAACGTACTCGCAGAGACCTGGGCGGCGAGCCTGGATCTCCCCCGCTCTCTCTACCTCTGTCGTATTTTTGTGACTGGGCCACCGCGTCACGTGACCAGGAAGCGTGGCTCCTGTCCATTTCCCCTGCTGGCTGAAGGGGAACATTGTTACAGAGTGGGCGGCGCTGGGCCGCTCTTACACGCTGGGTTAAAAATAACCAGCATATTTAAGGACGAGGAGGAATCCCTTCAAACTCAGAGGCGGCGCAGACTGCCTCGCGACAGGAGCTCGCGCCTGCTCCTTCCTAATTCTTTTCCCTCTTTATTTGGCACGTCGGAGGGTTGATGCAACTGCCGGTTTTGCCCGTCCAAACTCATAAGAGGAATCTGTATCAGTGCATTTAGAAAGAACATGCCGTTTAGCCCACCCTTTCTATTGTAACGCTGAGAGCAGGCAGAAATTCCAGACGCGCAACTATTAAACTTTTTGTTTTTTTAAGAAAAAGCATTTTGTTTACTTTTCCAAAAAGCAGCTCTATACATATGTGAACACACAGAGTCCACTGTGTTTTCCTCTCAGGCCCGAGCACTTATGGAAATTTGTGTAATGGCCCTGATTTCTAGTTCTGTTTCTGCTCAAACACTGTTTATCTTAGCGGCTTTCTTTTAATCTACCATTAAATTGCAGCACCATTCCCAACCTTCAAAGAATTCACCGCTTAAGTCTCAGTCTGTACAGTTCAATGGCTTCTGTGGTATTACACCTGACCTGCGGCTGTGAAGATATTTATATTCCCAAACCTTAAACTGACTGCTTCCACAGAGAAGCTTTAACAATCCCATCAGAAATACATCAACAGAGAAACTGCGCTGAACAAAAACCAATGTTTAAGACCAGAATCTGAGATGGAAATGAATGCACCGCAAGGAACAAATACATACATGACGTTTAAGAGAAAAGTTCCTAAAGAGTTCCTAAAATCCACCTGATCTGGAGCTTAAATAAAACTGATCCAGACCAAACAAAGATTTGGGTAAAATGTACAATTGTCCATTCATTGATAATAATTTAACCCACTCACTACTGATGTCAGTGTCGTGGAACTTACTCTTTACACTCCACCATATGCAAATCTACTGAAAGCGTCAAAAGAGGGGAGGTCACCTGTTTATTTAAATTTCTCATTTGCATTCTGATTCCTGGATACAGAGAGTCGTTCAAGATTTTCCCACAGGTACAGAGCAGTAAGACAGTCAATCAAAAGTCATCACATCAGAAATTAATGGTAACTAATTACCTCTTAGAGGCCTACAAATGAGTTTTAGCCTAGAAATGCAAACATACAGTGAGGATCTTCCAAACCATTCCACCATAGAAAGTGTGACATTTCAAAAACAGTGAATTTCTGTTTTGTAGAGACCTTCAGACGCTATTTCATCGCTTTCTTATGTTGTGCTTCTGAAAATGCAACATTTTTTCACATACCGAAGCCGAGAGCGAAATCATATCATACCTTTGCAAGGAATGGTAAATAAACAACAGATGACATCAACACTAGATGAAACACACACCTGTTAAACATCTCACCTGTAAGCCTGAATTTTCTTTGTGCCAAAATCGTTTTTTGTCATAAAAACAAAGAACAGAGTAACTCAGACTGGACAAATGAGATTTTTCACTAAATAAAGACATCCACCACCACAATCCTGAACAGTAAATCTGAACGCACTGCAAGATCAAGTGCAATAAAACAGTAGTAAATCAACACACTGTATGTGTCCTAGCTACATCAGTCATGAAATATAATATAGCAACAAGTTTGAGCGTGAGAATGTGTGTGTGCGTGCATTTGTGTTTCAGAGAGGCTACATTCAGTGTATTCTGTGGCTAAATGACGGCCTGCTGTTGACAGAGCCAAACGAACAAGATCCTGATGTAACAGGATGGTCTCAGAGCTTGTGTTTGCTCACCATACAAAGATGATTGTAGACACTGCAGAGGCAAATCCTCTGAAACAGAAACAAGTTTATGTAGAAGCCGCCTCTCAAAACACAGCACTAACCTAATAGCTCATCACAACATAAAACTTGGTTTTAGATATTTACGCTCAAGCAAAATGATCGGAAAAATGAAACTGATCCAACTTAAAATGTTAACACTGCTTAAGAGCAAAATCAAAGGACATACACATTTAGTTACTGGAAGAACAGCTGAACTCTCCATTAAAATGAAATATCAGAATGGTATTTGGTTTGCCATCATTTGTGGCTCTTCTACAAAAGTTAGATGTGGAGGCCTGTTTTTGCTACAGAATAAAAATGTAAAAAGGTCATTTTGACTTATCTGACAATTCTGTTTTTTTTTCTTGCAATTCTTTGTGTCTTCATGAGTTTATGTCGATTACAGGGTTGCCAGGTTTTCACAACAAAGGGGGATTAGAGGGGGGTCCCCCATTAAAAATCATGTTCCGGGGGATAAAATACACGTTGTCAGATAAGAAGCTTTTGATTATTTTTTTTTTCCATGGTGAGACGTTAGCTCAAAAATGTAAAAAAAAAAGTGGAACTCCGAAAAAAAAAAAATACAGGATTCTGAGTTAATATCTCGCAATTTGTGTTCATATCTTGCATTTCTGATTTCTCAGAACTGCAAGACAGAATGTCTGAATTCTGACATAAAAAGTGTGAATTAGCTCATATGTTTTTTATTCTGTGGCAGAAATGGGCCTCATTGTTGCGGCATGATACAAACCCTTCTCAGAATGTATTTTTGTGCCTATTTAATTGTATACATCAACTTAAAAATAGCAAACTGAGAATGCAAAAGTTTTTAAACTAACTCAAAAAACTATACAGATTTGAAAATGCTGACGTACATAGAATGCAGCTACTGACTGGAGCAAAAGACTGCAGTAATCAACAGAAGATTTTACTCATGATCAGGTGATGAACACTGAATGAATGAATGAATGAAATGAATGAGAGGCTGGGCTTTTCATCACAAAGAAATCCTACACATTTCTGACTGCCATTGTGCTGTGCCTTACGGTATAAAAAATGATTAGCGTTAATTACAGACACGCCTCAGTATCATGAGTGTGGGAGCAGTTCGCGGTGTGTGAACACGGTGTTCAAACTCCTGCTGCACGCACGCACGCACGCGCCAGGAACAGGTGTTGTTGGAAACACGCACGCAATAACAGCGCTTTTGTGCCGAACGACCACCACCAGCGCCGCTGCTACTTTGTGTCTGATAAGGGAGAATTGAGAATCGTGACTTTTCACCCATGCTTTTCTTACTTCAGTCTGTTGATCCCGGTTGCTAACACGCACATGTTTGTGTGGATACAAAATACCGGCCCGCTGCCAGATTTTTTCTCCCTCCTCCCTCCTTGATGACGTCACGCCCTGTTTCTTTTTTTTTTTTGCGGTTGCCGTGCAACGAGAGGCGTGTCCGGGGTTTAAGAACTAGGCGAGGAAAGCCCTGCGTGCAGCTGACGAATCACTCTAGTCCAGACACCGGAGAGCTCGCGCGTCCCGAATGGCAGCGGCGGCGGCAGTGAGCGGGAGATAGGGAATCCCCGAGTGTCGCCACAACGATTCCGAGCCGGTTCACAAGCGATGCTGGTTTTAATGGCCGGTTCTGTCAGCATGGCACGGGGACGCGTTTGATGCGCTCTTTGGACCGGACTGTCATCGCTGCGAAGCGCTCGCAGTTCTAAAGACTGTAATAATAAAGACTCTCATCATCAAGGATTTCATTTTTGACTGGACGCGACTGGAAGTGTTTTCCACTCATGAGGTGCGTTTCGCACTTGGAGATTTCCATCACTTTTTCTTTTGCCTTTCATGTGTCATGTTTTGGGAGCGATAGTTTTCCCACACCAGCGTGACTAGGATTATTTTATTTTTTTTTTGCGCTTTTCTTCAATTGCAGGCAGCCACCGAGCGAGTTTGATAGCATGGCACTGAGCGGCACGCTTTTGCCCTCTATTTCCACCTTTGCGAGCGACGCAGATGTGAAGCACAAGGCCATGACGGGACCTGGAACTGCCAGTTTAGTGAGTATCAAACAGGTGACGGTCACCGATCCGTTAACGCGCACATTCGCTAGCGAAATTCCGCCGCTGGTCAGATTATGTCATCGGCGGCTCATAGTTATTCCTCTTGCAGCACTGCCGCGGCAGGGGCGTGAACCGTTCCGACGGGGCGAGCCGTTCACTATAAAATATCTAACGCTCTTCACCGAATGCATCAAGCTTCTGCTTCGGTGTGGATACTCTTTCATAGGTGGAAACGTAAAAACAATGCAGCGTGAAAGGGTGTTTTAATAATTCATAACATCAGAGGCCAAGTTGTATGTAGAAGTAACTAGGTCGCATTTGAATTGAAATTAACATGTCAGCATCTTAAGTTTTGACAGATGTCTTTGAGAGACTTACCTTGTCTTCTTCCCTCTTTCTGCATGTCTGTTTCTCTGTCTTTGGAATAAGAGATGGAAGGAGGAGATGTCTCATCTGAAACGCCCCTGCATGTCTACAGGTGGGACCTGCACTGATCAGGACGTCCCCTCCGCAATGACCAAGAAGGAGCCAGAAGAGCTGGAGCTCTTGGACTATGATTTTATTTTGTCGAACAGCATGCTGCAACAGCAGCAACAGCAGCAGCAGCAGCAACAGCTGGAGGCCTCGATGGCCAGCACTTCCAGAAATCTTGCGCCTTCCCCTACTTCCTACAGCTATCAGATGCCCTCTCCTCAGGGCCAAGAGTCCAGCATGTTGTACAACATCCCGGACATCAGCGACGTATCTCCCTCGGGAGGTTTTGTCGCTGAACTGATGAGGCCGGAGCTGGATCCTGCGTATCTTCAGCCCACGAGCCTCCACGGAAAATTTGTGGTGAAGACCACCATGGACATGACCGATTACAGCCAAGGGCTCAGCGTTAGCAAGGGCGGCTCGATGTCGGACTCTTCCTCAATGCCGTTTGTGTGTCCTAAGATAAAGGAGGAGCGTCCTAGCCCCTGCACCATCACCCGACCGATGGAGCTCCATCTGGGGGTGAACTCTCAGCCTGGGGTCGGCCAGAGGCCGCTGATGGACCCTCACTGTTTCGGCACGGGCCGAGGGCCCATGGGGCCCAGTCGCTCTTCCACATCCTCTCTGTCTCCGGACGAGCATCCTCAAGCTCAGGTTCTGGGGCCGCCTCCGTTGTCCCTGGCCCAGGGATATCACCCCTCTCCGGGTTATTCTGGCTTTCCGCAGCCTCCCGTCCAGTCGTTGCAGTACCAAGGTCAGTCACCAATCAAAGTCGTCCTTACCTTTCCTTTAAAGATGAATTGTAGAGATCGTAGCTTACTGTTTGTAGCCTTAACGCTGTGGACTCTTTACTCTTTGGCAGAGCTGATTTCTCCCACCGAGTGTTTGCCTGAAGAGTCCAAGCCCAAGCGGGGTCGACGCTCCTGGCCGAGGAAGCGGATAGCGACGCACACGTGCGACTACGCAGGCTGCGGCAAAACGTACACCAAGAGCTCCCATCTCAAAGCCCACCACAGGACTCACACAGGTCAGTAGCATGTAATGGGCCCTTTTTGTGGTGTGCATGTGCTTTAATAACATGTGCTTTAATCCAAGTTAACACGCCCTAACACACACACACAAACATGCAGAAGCGCTGCAACTGCCAAGTGCATTGTCTGCGAGCGACTGCAGACGTATACAGTGGGAGTACAGTTGGCAGGTGGTTTGGTCTGCTATTCAGACAGCAGGTTGATACTGATCCCTGCTGAAATAAAACCACAAGCCTGTCCGACTTCCCCTTCTATTCAACCAACGAAGGGATGAGCTACATTTGAATTGCTGTCTCCCTCTCTCTTAACAGCTTTCTCTAACGTGAGCAAAGCGTGCTCGATTGTTCTCGTTAGGACCTCGGGGTGAATCGCTAACTGTTGTGTGTATCTGTGTGTTTAGGAGAAAAGCCGTATCACTGTGACTGGGAGGGATGTGGCTGGAAATTCGCCCGTTCGGACGAGCTCACGAGGCATTACAGGAAGCACACGGGCCATCGGCCGTTTCAGTGCCAGAAGTGCGACCGAGCCTTTTCCCGGTCCGACCACCTGGCGCTGCACATGAAGCGCCATCTATAACCGAGACCGGAGGAGCCCGAAAAAGTGAAGATACTTGTGGACTAGTGAACCACGTGTTGCCTTTGAACAAGAGTCAACGAAACTAGAGCTCCATGACAAGCTGTGTTGTCCACAGCATCAGGGTTGGGACTTTTCGTGCTTCTTCTGTTTGTTTTTCCCTTTTTGTCAACGTCTTCCAACATGCTGGTGATTCGAGAGGCCCTGTCCGTTTCCTGCACACTGGGACAATACTGGAACGTGCATCTACTTACCGACAAAACTTGGAGATGCCAAGTGCCAAACGCAAGACTGGAAATATATGAATATCAGGGATAAATGGAAACATTAGAACATATGTATTAAAGAGGCCTTTAATTGACCTACATTCCATCACTCAAACACTGATCCGTCTTATGGATTGTATTTTTTTTATTTTTATTTTTTTTTATTATTGCTCTCTCTAAAGCCATTAATTTCAGGTACAGAATAATTTATAAGTGTGTTACAAGATGGTGCTGAGTATAGCCAGGTGTATTCAGTAAGGTACCAAAGATAAAAGTGGATTTTAATTGAAGTCTGTGAGTCTTCGGGGCGAACGCATGACCTCTCCTTGGTGATGGCAATCTAAACTGCACTGTGGTTGCAAGGTGCAATAATTTTGATATGTAAGACACTCATATTTTTATATAAGAAACAAAAAAATAACTCTGAACAAAGTCTTTTGTTTATAGTCAGATTCATGTAATATAATCTTAAGTTTTGTACATTTGTAAATACGTTTTTCAGTAAGGTTTTTGTATTTTATGTATGAATGCAATCCAGTAATAAACTATTAAAAAAAAAAAACGTATGTGAATTGACTCTTATTCTGTGAACAATGCGTGAATAATGTCTGATTTCATCAATTGTTCTATTTGCCTGCGTATTTTACAACGTGTCTGAACGTTTGCACGGATTAAGCAGCATTCAGACATGATCAGGTTTTTCTGCCAGTCTTAAGTGGCTAATTGCCATCTGTTTAGCAGCAGGTGTGATTAAAGACCGTTCATTTTCTTATTCATTCCTCTACAGAATTAGTTTCAGTCTGATTTTTACCCTCGCTACATGCATTAAATGACCAGCCTTAATATTTGTCATTGTGCATCAGCGTTTAAAAAAAAAGTCAATTAAAATAGATGATTCACTCGTATATCATGGTATTAGAATTTGGACATGCTTTCCCACACTATGAGAATTTTTTTTTTTTTTAATATTGATTTTAATAAAAGGTAGCAGCAATTATATTTTTAATTTTAACATTTGACTCAAGTTTAAACAATTCAATGGGAAAATTACGTAGCATCTCTAGATCTATTCATGATTAACACAGTTTTGCATGAGTTTCCTACCCGTTTTAAACTTAACTGATCTATTAAATCTCTTACACATAACTCAATGAAACTATAGAATGAACTCTTTGAACTACTTTACACTTACGTAATTTACAGCTGCCTCACATCATTCCGACACAAATCAGCGATAGTCCTTTTTTAAAAACATCAGAAGTTTCATTTTACCTAAATGAACAAACTGAACCCAAGCATAGTGGATATCATTCAAAATTCTTTACTGGCATGCTTTTGAATCTTTAAAGACAAGCCAAGTGTTTGTTAACAGTCCCTAACTTGCTGATGTGCTGTTTTTATGACTTAACTCAAGCCATTCTTTATCCTGCTTTTCACATGTTGGAGGAAAGTAATAAAGTATAGCCTTATGATTTGATTAATCATAGCCAGCTTTAGTTTATGGGCACGTGTGCACAGGTACAAAAAACACTTATCAGCATGTTTTAATTTTCAACAAATAATGTTTTAATTATTATTTTTTAAAAAACACACTGAACATTCTTTTAATATTTGCCTTGCTGTGCATATTTTTGTTGACCTGAATACGGACAGGTAAATGTTATATAAAATGACTGGGGTTACATATTAAATTCATATATAAGTCTCAACATGCGGCTTGTAACCAGCCGCGGTCAACAGCGCCCACTGGAGGACAAAACCGGTAATCGCTCAAACTCACAACACTCAGGTAGGCCCGATTCTCCTGGACAGAGGCTTAACAAAGATCCTGTAACGTTTAAACCAAATGTTTTGATCAAAATGTAAAACAAATTGTAAAATCTACCATTTTGGAAACCGACAGGACATCTTACCTAAGCAAACCCGATAGAAAACTTGTGAAGAAGGCTTCATTCTAATAAAACTAAAAAGTAGTTTTGGTGAGACGTTTTCAGTTTAAAGTATTGTGAGATACAGTGAATTGGAAGTAAAAGAATTAGAGGTGACGTTATGAATGACCGAATATTTCTTTATATCTGAATCCAATTACTAGCTCGCTAGCGGTTTTCTGGTTAATCAGTAGCTCTCGCCGTATTTTGATTGAACAAATTACGATTATACCTAGTATTTTGACTTACCTGTACGTAATGCAAATCTCAACGTCGTTATCGCTCACTTTATTTACTTTACCTTTGTAAAACATTTTTGTTATGATTAAATTGTAGTGATGGCTCAGTTCGCGCCATTCCTGTCAGCGTCCCGCGCGCGCTAATTTTGCTCACGCGCTGTTTCAGACGTTGCGTTTACATACGATTACCCTAAATATATATTTAAAAAATACGTATGTTTTAAAAAAAAGAGAGAATATATATATTTAAAAAAAAAAAAAAAATCGACAAATTTACTTGCATTACTGCTGTAAAATATTACCTTCCATGTGTAATTAACAGATTAAACGTGCTTTTTGTAAACACACACTGACTTAATGTTCATTTTGATGTTTATTCCTGCTCTATCTATCTACACAGTAAAACAAAAGAACAGGTAATCTGCATTTCCATTGAAAACGTTTATTTCCCTGTAAAAATGACAGTATAGTGATATTAACGTCAAACTATGTAAGTCATATACATGCTTTTAATGGTTCTCAATGTATATGAAAGGGCTGCATGTGTCAGTATCACTCAAAACACCCACAGTAAGAGCCGATTCTTTACCGATACGCTCGTGAGGAGAAAAAACAATTTAACATAACTCCATTGGCTTGTTTAAAATCTTTACTGTCATTTAAAACTGCGGTATTTGGGATCCCTAGTAATGGTCAGCTTGAATGAGAGAAAAAGAGCGATAAGAAACAGAAGAAAAACACTGCCCTGAACAGGAACACTGATAATGTGATTAAACCAAAAGTCCCAATCAATCTGGATTCCCAATTCATGGAAAACTTCACAAGCCCCTTGAACCTGCCAACATGTCCTAACGATGGAGAAAACGATGCTCTTTATTGGTCATAAAAAAGAACAAATGAAAAACAAACAGGTATCACACAGGCAAGTGTTAGATGAAGCAAAGAGGCTTTACTGATTTCTGCCCCTGGAGACGAACAAATGATGTGCTCATCTCCAGACGGGCGTGCTCATGTCATCCAGTGTGTAAATTTAGACAGAACATGACAGCCTGTGTGTGTATGTATGAGTGTATGTGTATTTGTATAGATTTTCTTCTCAAAAATGATCATTCAAAAAGAAAAAAAAACAACATAAGAGGGGAAATGATCAGGGTGCCACTCCTCCTCTAATCATCATCAAAGTTCTGTTGTAAAAGGAAGTTTGCAGCCAAATTTTCATTCTTCTCACAAGCAAAGTAGGCCTGTATAACGAGTCCTTCTGGGAATCCAAGGGCTTTTAGCTGAGGAAGAAACACAGAGGAAACATGGAAAGGTTAGATAAGACCACAGAAAGACTCCCGGTGTCCGTTTGGGGAAAAGACTCGTGCACCTTTGATCGTTCGCCAGCCTGATCCTCCATCTGTATCTCTCTCTAATTAAAGGGTCTCAGTGTAATTAGCTCAACTTGAAATTCAGACTTTATGGCTTTAAAAAGTATCTTAAGGCTCAGGCTGAGAACAAAGTTAGACTAGAGTTGCGGATGCACCGATATAGACTTTCTGAGCTGACAAGAGAAAATCGACAGCTTGTGGCCAATAATTTTAACTTGAAGCAAACGACTGCGAATTTTCTATTTCTACGTACAACCCCTCAAACGCACGTGCAAGTCAGACAGCGCTTTGTGCCATGTTTTCCCAGTTCCAGCGAGTACTTAAATTCAGTCTGATCAAATTTAAGGTCATTAAAAAGTATTAAATATCTTAAATGGTATAACAAAAGTCTTCATGATAAATTTAAGAGGTATTAAAATTGAGAATGGAAAACCAGAAATTGCAATGTTAGTATTAAACTTTAAAAGAATGATTTAATTACATAAATGTCAAAACGTGGCGCCATCTCGCTCGCTTCTACAGACTTGTGGTTTCAGAGCGACCAATGGATCTGGTGCACTTGTACCAAATGTTGATGAACATGACAGTGTTTACTTTATGGCGTTTATACTGTAATATGTTGTAGATGGTTTTAAGATTTCCATATCTGATCTCTATTATGTTTAAATGAGAACCTTGTTTTGAAGTTGTACGTGTGCCGCAGCCTGTTTGAGTAAGAGAATCTGAGATACAGAACATACTATATTCTATTTGTACAGGTCAGCACATAAATAAACACTGTTCTTCAAATGAAAGTTTAAGTGTTTTACCCTCTCAATAGCTTCTTTCTCCTGGGGTGTGACCTGGATGTAGTTCATGTGCCCGCCTCCTGCCTCGGCCACGCCCCCACCGCCGCCGCCGCCGCCACCACCTTGCCCCGCCTCCTGCACCGGCTCATTAAGCATCTGGATAAACTGCTCCTGATGGCTGCTGATTTGCTGTGAAACAGGAAACAAAGAGTAAGTTCCAATCTGCTGAAAGACAGCATCTCCTGCATCTCACTGGAACAGGAAGTTCAAGCCAAAATCAGCATCTGTAGTAGCACAGTAGCACGCTGTTTCAAACACACTCCATATCAGCATTTCTCTTGCAGGCTGAAGAACTACAATATTTTGGTCACCTCAACCCTTTGTATCAAAGCTGTAATAGCTGTATAAATGCATTAATGTCACCTCTGAGCAGCATCAAACCATTTAAAATCAGTGCCATCGAGGGTGTACCTGCAGGAGCTGCGGGTTCTCTCTGCCGATCTGCTGTAGTAGAGCTGGTAGGAGAGACGGGTTCTGCTGGATGATCTGTCTCATCTGCAGGAACTGCGGCTGGTTCCTCAGGAACTCCAGAGGATTAGCTGCACGCACAGGATAGAGTCAGAGAAACGTGCTCTCAGAACCGTCTGATGCACACGAGTTTAAAGCATGCGCGCCACTCACCCCCCGATCCTGTGCTGGGCTGTGACGGGGCGGTGCTGGACGGTGAAGAAAGGCCTGTGGACGCAGCAGGAGCGCCTCCCGCAGGAGCCACCGGGTCAGCACCTCCTACACTGCCCTCGCTCTCCGCAGGAATACCCTACAGCACACACAGACATAACGGCCAATGTTTTGAAATTGAGATTTATGCATCATCTGAAAGTTGAATAAATCAGCTTTCCATTGAAGAATGGTTTATGACAGGACAATACTTGGCTGAGACACAACTACTTGAAAATCAGTAATCTGAAAGTACAAAAAAAAAAAAAAATTCAAAATATTGAGAAAAATCACCAATGAAATTCTTAGCAAAGCATATTACTAATCCAAAATTCATTTCTGATATATTTACGGTTGGAAATGTACAAAATATCTCAATGGAACATGATCTTCACTTAATATCCTAATGATTCCTGGCATAAAAGAAAAACTGATCATTTTGACCCATACAATGAATTGTTGGCTATTGCTACAAATATACCCGTGCAAATTATGACTGGTTTCAGGTCCAGGGTCACAAATAAAAGCATTTCAGGCCAGTTGGAATGGTCACTTTCTATGGAAGGGTCATCACCACGACTGACATTTGTCAATAGATAAGTTGTTACAGGCAAAACCATTGTTTGTTCATGCACTCATTCGTTTTTGGTCTATTTTGCTTCAGATTAGTAGCAGGGTTTCTGCAGGTTTTATGAGGGTAAATTTAAGACTTTAAGACCTTTTTAAGACCAACTAAAGAAAATTTAAGGAAAAAAATAATAATAAGACAATACAATACGGCAATATGTTCTTTAAGTATACTTCGAGTTTTACTTTAACTTTCAAATTGACAGCAATTCAGTGTCTAGCAATTGTTTGTTATTAGATTTGTTATTATATAGATAACATATAATAACAGATTAGTTTGTATATAACAGATTAATAGATTAGTTTGTATATAACAGATTAATAGATTAGTTTGTATATAGATTTGTTATTAGTTTGAGTTTTCCCTCTTTTCCTCGCTTTCCTTCAGTTTTAAGCAGCTTGTAAACAGGGCAGCTGCTGGCCAAATGGGTGCCCTAAGCAGAATTGTATTGTTGTGCCCCCTCCCTCATTATGGAAGTAAAAAAAAAAACCACACACCTATTATACAGGGTCAAAATAGAACTTTAATAAAATATAGAAGTAAATGAATAAATTGCAATCAAAATTGTATTATTTATAAATTGTTGTAATTACAACAATATAAATTGTTGTAACAGTTGTAGATCTAGACAGTTACATATGACTATGATTATATTAGGCCTAATACAGTTGTCTAATTGATTTTATTGTCTCAAGAAAGTGATACATGGGCATCATCTCGCCTTTTTTTTTCGTTTTCTTTTCTCGGCGCCGGACGACTTCTTATGATCGCAGTCAGCCGCAAACATTAGGCTACTTGAGGTGAGGGCGGGCGCGGGCGTTAATATTACAATATTATGTTAATATTACAAAGAAAGGAAGTTTTTTTTTTTGCAACTGCGCATTTTACTTTCACTTTTAAATTAGCGGCATTAACATAACGTAACGAACTTTTATTAACAAAACGAATAATAATATACCATGTTATATGCCTAATATAAAATAATAACTTTACACAAAGTTTAAATAGGTATACAAAAATGAAAAACACCGTGTAACCAAATAAATAAGAAACGTAGAACGTTTATAGCAATATGAATAAGAAAGCTTGGAAGCACAGCATACACCTTGCACGCTTAATATAAATAAAAAAAAAAAAACACATATAGTTTAAATAAATAAAAATCAGTAAACACGGTGGAACCAAATAAATATGAAACTTCCACTATCACCTTAGATAAATGGCATAAGTGAAAAGGCTTTTCAAAATCCAAAATATTTTTAAAACAGGCACTTTTGCATTTAGCTTTGAAACTCTTCCACCATAGTCTTGTCTTTCTGACGTGATAAATAAAATCTGATCGGTAATGTGACTGCCATTCGGCACACTGCATTGAGCAGCCGCGTTCAGTATTAATTATATTGTCTGTTCACTAACTAAACTAAAGGATTTTTATTACTATAAAAAAATTAAAATGACAGTGTGACTGACAGATGAAGCGGCTCATACCGCCATCTACCGCGTATTGTTTAATGAATATTAAGCGACCTAAACCATGTAGCACAGAAATTACGCTTTCGCTTCATTTTAAAATGAAACACATGAGGAAACAATCCCTCACGAAAATTAATGCCATGATCAAATGAATTTAAGACTTTCTGCTCTGACTTAAGACCTTTTCAAGGCCTTAATTCACGGGAAAGCGATTTAAGACTTTTTAAGACTTTAAGACCCACGGAAACCCTGAGTAGACAAAAGCCTGGACCACAAAACCAGTCATAAGGGTCAATGTTTTGAAATTGAGATTTATATATCTGAAAGCTAAATAAATAATCTTTCCATTGATGTATGGTTTGCTAGGATAGGGCAACATTTTGGTTAAAATACAACTAGTTGAAAATCTGGAAACTGAGGGTGCAAAAAAAAATTCAAAATATTGAGAAAATCACCTTTAAAGTTGTCCAAATCAAGTTCTTAGCAATGCAAAAACCTAATTGGTAATAACAAGGTTTTGATATATTTACAGTAGGAAACTTCCAAAATATCTCCATGGAACATGATGTTTAATTAATATCCTAATGATTTTCGGCATAAAAGAAAAATCCATAATTTTGACCCATACAATGTATTGTTGTCTATTGCTACAAATATACCAGTGATACTTATGACTGGTTTTGTGATGCAGGGTCACATTTAAGTGTTTATTACACTATTTATTTGTGTCTGCAGATTTCAATCTCAATCCATATTCTCAAAGAGTATTTTCTCTTACATACACCAAACTTTACAGATACCATTAATTTTGAACAGGGTTGCAAAGAGGTGGAACATTTCCGGAAACTTTCCAAAAATCCCTGGAAGATTCCAAAAAATCCTGGAAAGTTTCCAAAATTTACTGGAAATTTTCCACATTGTTGCAACCCTGATTCTGAAACTGGTTTTATCCAATGTTCAGATTTCTGTTTTGGCAAATTATGCAAAGTAGTGCATATTTAAACAACATTTCTGGAAAGTGTGATACAAAACAACTGTCTTGAAGTACTGTGATCAATCAACAGGTGAAAGTATATCAATTCCAATTAGTTAAAATTGTACCCTACTAAGCTAAAATCACTGTAATCTATTGCTTTGAATGTCAACAGAACATTTGTTTTGTAATATTCAGACTCTCACCGTGAGCAGGTACTCGACGGCACGGTCGGGATTGTTGAAGCTGGCTCTCAGCGCCGCCACCACTTTGTCTCTCTCGTATCCCATCAGCATGATCTCCGTCACCATGTTCTCGTAGGACTGACCCGTCACTGCGTGCACAAAACACATGAAAACTCACTGCATCCTGCAGAAATTATTACTGAATTCATCAAAGGAAAGAGAATGTGTGCATATGTTAACGCATGTAAATTTACCCAGCGCAGACGTTGCCTCTTCAAATATGTTTGCATTTGGCGAAGAACTGCGAACAGCAAGAAAAGAAAAAAATGATAAGCTTAATATGAAATGATGTTTACACTGGAAGGATGTCCCACGTGACATCTACTTATGTGAAATGTCCTTCTAAATACATTTGTCCTGGGTTTATTTAGTTCCACTGACACTAACTGTTTTAGAAGAGACACCAGACCCACCCAGCACCAGCGTCTAATCAACAGTAATTGAGTATATAAAGCGTAGGGTGTGATTTACCTGGTGGGTGTAGAGGAGGGCGCAGTGCCGCCGGCGGGTTTCTCCTCGGCGGGTTTGTCCTCTTTGGCCGTGCTTTCAGACGGGGTTTCGGCGGCCGGGGCGGCAGATGGGGTCGGGGTCGCTGTAGTGCTGGAGGAGGCGGCGCTTGTCGCCGTGGCAGTGGATGCAGGAGCCGCTTTAGGCTGCAGGAGAAACATCACATTCACAACTTCACAAACACTGACAACACATGCACGAGCTCATTAACATATCACCTTCTGCATTTACATTACATCTAAATCGAACTAAATAAGGACTACACCCTACACAGAGTACAATACACAGAGTTTAAAACATACAGCAGCAAAAAAAGTTAATTTAATCATAAGGGTCAAAGAGGTGGTGGAAAAAATCAGGAGAAACTAAATCATGACTAAACTAAGTCATCTATGGTATGATTAACTCAAAAGTCAGTACATTTAAATCACAGTATGGACTAGTGTCTGAGAATGGATCTTCCATGTTTCAATTTCCACAGTAAACCTCAGTTGTGCAGCATTTTGTTTGCCAAAAAATAAGATAAATTGTAGAATTTTTGTTAACGTTTTTAACTTCCACCATTTTTGATATAATACATTTTATTAGATCCAGAAACATTATAGAAAACACAGGTTTAGGTTTAAAACACACACATATACATACATTTAATTGGGCCCCTTTATTGTAAATATTTTAATAAATTATTCAATTGTTAAAAGTTTTATGAATTCAGTTTGATTAAAAAAGAAAAAAAAAAAAAGTATAAAAAATAAAATAAATAAAAATAATTAAAGAATCTGGAAAAAAACGACTTTAGAAAAAAATTAAAAAAGTACTTTTTCTTTTTGACTAAATAAATTGACATCAACCTACACAAGTTTTATAATTTTAGTAATTATATATGCTTTTTGATTACTAAAATGTAGTGCTGTACAACGATTAATCGCATCCAAATGTTTTTGTTTACATAAAAATGTTTATGTACTGTGTATATTTATTATGTACACATAAATACACACACATACAGTACATATTTTGAAAATAATTACATGTATTTATTTGTATTGATACAATTATTATATATGGATATATTTAATATATAAACATAACATTTTTCTTAAATATATCCATGCATGTGTGTGTATTTATATATATATATACACATAATAATATACACAGTACACACATATATCTTATGCAAACAAAAACTATTTTGGATGCAATTAATCATGAATAATCGTTGCACAGTTCTACTAAAACTGAATATAACGATTAAAAAAATAAAAAAATGAAAGATTTCATACAACAGCAATAGTACATGATGCTTGATTTAGATCCAAAAATGGCCTCAGACTCAAAGCTATGACTGTTTTCTTTTCACTTCACTCATTTAGGTATGTTTTTAAAATTTCTTCGACGTCAAGAGTCACACTGTGCAGCAGAAAAACAATCACACACAGGCTGTGATAAGGCTGATAATGTCTCACCTTTGCTACCATAACCACCACAAAGTTCTTCTCATCTATCTTGTACTCCTTGAGAGCTGTGTCATCGCTCAGGATTTTGCCTGCAGGAAACAAAATAATTAAAATAAACAAGCCATAATTCATCAGCCCACAGCTCTCACTTTTGAGTCTGACAGGCGTCAGTCGTTCGTCAACACGTGATATGATGTCAGAATGATGCTCCTGCATAAACAGTCATTATCACCGCTTTTCACACAATAATACAGAACAACCCGTGATGACAAATCATGTACATCACACAGGGTCACGTCCTTATCAGCTGGAAACAGACGCCGTACAGTCACACGTTATCAAACGCAGAGGACGTACCTGCATATATCAACTTCTGTCCCGCCACTGGAAAGTTATCTTTTCCCTTTTCATTCTCTATTTTTTCCTTTAAGGCTTTTACCTGTGAAAGACAGAGCAGAAGAAAACAAATCAAATTCCGATCTGAGTGAACAAACACAGGTGCTCTTCTGTGGTCCGGCTCAGCGCTAAAACCAGCTCAGAGTTTGAACAAGACTGCTGAAAACCTGTGAGAAACCATTACACATCACATCATTTGTTCAAAGCATGAATGAGTGAGGAGGACATTAGTTCACATCCCAAACTGACCAAACAACTATTCATTATCTGATCTGCCTGTTTAGACTTAAACATTTACAAAAATCCAATATCAAGCGGATCTCAGAGCAAATATAGAAGTGGTTTGGACCGGATCCGACGCGGCTGTTTGCGCTCCGAAAAATGCAGCCAGAAATGGAAAGCTGGTCAGAGTGTTTGCTGCTTTCCTGCAAAAGAGTATTTCTAGGAATAAGCTCCTCCGAAAGTCTGATAAACAGGAAGTGTGGACTAAACCCACCGAGTGTCTTCCTTCCTAAAGGTCTAGCTGACTTTTGACCCATCGCTGCTGACGTTTCAACTCGACAGAGGACCGTCGCGTCTTTTTTAACTGCACAAACGTGTCGGTTGCCCCAGATAAAGAATTTTTAGAAGCAAATGGGTGAAAATAAAACTCCTCCGTGAACTGTCAGTTTAGTTAAACCAAAAGTTCACTCTAAAATGGCAAGTCGGTCATCATTTATTCACCCTGAAGTTGTTCTAAACCTGCATGAGTTTCTTTCTTCTGTTAAACACAAAAGAAGATATTCTGAAAACTCTGGGCAACCAAACCATGTCTGCTCCCCACTGACTTACAACAAAACACTAAAGTACGCAAATTAACGGGGACCAGAAACTGAAAGTTTGGAACAACCTGAAAGCGAATAAACGATAGAATTTTCATTTTAATTTTATAGACTAACACGAGTTTGCAGTGAATGGTTATTTTAACTAGAAGCAAAGCACAAAGACAAGCAGCAGACTGAGATAATGTCACATGTCTGTCAATGCAGGATTGAAGCAAACAGCAAAAATACAATAAACACAATCACTCTGACTTCTAAAGCTGCATATATTTCATGAACTTTTATCAATGCTCCTATGAGGCTCAACTAAACAAACTGCAGGTCTAATTGAAAGTTCTCCTCTAGAAGAAACAGTCAAATCAGCCTGAAGACATTAACGGTCTGTAATTTACGAAAATAAGCATGAATCCATCAGAAAGGCGCTTTTATCCATGTTTAAGCCCTTGTGTGCTCAATTATACAGCTCTGTCATTTCAATCCACGTGTCTGGAAATCACATGAATCATGTTCATGGAGCAGATACACACAGACACGTATGTGTGTATTCCCATACACACTAATAACACACATACACACGTTAAAACCTTTATAACGCCACAGCATGACTTGCTAAAACACACATATCACCCTTTAACCGTCTGTATGACACGAATAAGAAGTCATAATGACGGTTAAATGACGATTATGATGGTTCTGGAGTGATTGCGTTACTTTTATGTCTTATTTAGACAACTTTTATGCTGTTTTGGTGAAAGTAAAAACTCATTTTATGAGCAGCTAACGTGCTAATGCTAAAGACGTTCACAGATCACAGTCAACAGCGTCACGCGCATTCAACAGCGAGTCCTAAAAGTTCGTTTAAAGTTACAGTGTAATTACAGTGTCTCTGCGTGGTTTGATGGGAGTTTTCGTGTGTTTTATTGACATTGCTGACAGAAATCTGTTAGCTGATAGCCGCTAGCAGCGCGCGCTGCCCTCACGCGCTCGTCTCTCTCACCGTCTCCTCCGCGTCGATGTCGATTTTAAACGTCTGCTGCTGGAGGGTTTTCAGCGTGATCTGCATTTTCGCGTTCTTCCGTGTCGCCGCTGTGGAAACTGACCGAGGGCTGGATCGCTGGCTGTGTTTTTTTCGCCGTGGCTCATCACAGCCTGTCCGCCGCCATTACGCGCATAAACACTCGACGGCCCGTCCCCCCTTACGCCACACTGCGCCTGCGCCGCGCACCGACGCCTTTGCGTCACTGCAAGCGCGAGCGAAAGTGCTGATGGGAAATGGTGTTTTCGCTGCTTTTCCATTAACTTTTACGTCAACAAACACACATATACAATTATCATACAAAAGAAAACAATATTGGCATTGCCACAAGTCAGGGTAACACTATATTTAATTTTTGACGGGAATGAAAACGAGACTGTGAGGGACTGGAGTACGGCAATGGACTGTACCAACTGTTTAGCTAATCAAACAGTAGACAAAAACTCAACTAAAAAGTTTTAAAAGTTGTAAGTTGTTAAAATGATATGATCTAGTCGTTGTAAAAACTGTAAATCGACCCCTCACAGCCTCGTTTTCATCCGCGGTAAATTCAATATGGCGTCTGTCCTGATTAATTCTACCGCATTTCAAAAGTAAACCGTTTTAGTGCTTTGGTTAGAATTATTTGCAAACCACAGGTAAAAAATGACAATACACATCTTTTTTTCTTGGAACAAACATATCCCAATTACTCTTCATAATAAAGGTTCTTTACTGGAATCAGTGGTTCTGTGAAGGACATGGAAACTTTCCATTGGACAAATGTGACCCTGGATCACAAAACCAGTCATAAAGGTCAATGAGAATTATTTAAAAAAAAGCTTTCCATTGATGTGTGGTTTGTTAGGATAGAACAATATTTGGCCGAGATACAACTATTCGAAAATCTGAAATCTGAGGGTGCAAACAAATCAAAATATTGAGAAAATCACCTTTAAAGTTCTTCGCAATGCATATTACTAATCAAAAATTACCTTTTGATATACATACAGTATGAATTTACAAAATATCTTCATGTACATGATCTACTTAATATCCTAATGATTTTTGACATAAAAGAAAAATGATAATTTTGACCCATACATGTATTGTTGGCTGTTGCTACAAATATACCTGTGATACATAAGACTGGTTTTGTGCTCCAGGGTCACAAATGGTTCTTTATAGTGGAAGGTTCTTTAGATTATTAAAGTTTCTTCATGCTAAGAAAGTGTATTTTTAAGAATTGTTCACTGAAAGGTTTTTGAGAGCATCACTGCAATAAAACATCATTTGGAAGCTTTATTTTTAAAAGTGGATGGTATTACTGAAATGAAACAGGTTCATTGAAATAAACATTGGGTTAACCTTGTTGACCCTAACCTGACAGCCCAACTCTTCTGTGTTTTGGCTTCAGGCACTGGTTGAACATTAACTACAAATAAACTAGTCACGGATCATGAATGTTTTGCTTGTTTTGAAAGCCTTGCTCTGCCGCTCGTCCTCCAGCGAATGGAGAAAGTGGAAACGCAACAGATGCACAAACACTGGGAGCCGCCGCCTGCGGTCGGGCCGCGCAAAGACTCTCCTGCACACGTCATCCGAGCTCAGCCTGAGACACCAGCTGCCAGGAGACTCGAACACAATCATCATCATCACACGTTACACTGCCAATAACTGGGAAAAAAGAGCTTTAGTACGCAGATCTCACAACTAACTCGCAATTCACAATGTCACCAATGCTCATGTGGCATGCATGCAGAAATAAATAAATAAAAATTCTGTCCAAAATATATTTTAAATATATGCTAAATATATGTTGTAAACAGTGATGCTCAAATTAATTATAGTTTTGAAATTGAAAATATATTGTTTCAACCTTCATATACCAAAATACATTTCTAAATGTATTACAGGGACAAAAAAAATGCATTTCCAGTCTTACAGTAGCCTATATATTTGGGATAATTGCAAATGTGGATGGAATAGCTGGAATAATATGATTTAATGTTTTTTTTCTTTTATATGTTGTAATATTGTAATGTTTTTGTAAGACTGTATGATTCTTGCTCATTAATGTGTTATTCAGATCTGTTATAGACAACAAAGTTTTTCTTTAGATGTGATGTATGTGAATGAATTTTTTGTATATTTTTGAAAAAAAAAAAAACAAATATATATATATATGTGAATATATATATAAAAATATATATAATATTTATATATTTATATATTTTTATATATATATATGTAAATATATTTTGAAACATATTTTAGCAAATATAATTTTTGGCTTTTTTTTTTTAAATTAGAAAATAAAGCAATAAGCCCCAAGAAGCCGTGGTTTACCGTGAATTTAAAACAGCTAAGGGGCATTGTTAGGCACAACATTTTACATTTGCTTTTATTAAACAATTGTTCCATATATGTAGTAAGGTTTCACAAAACAAAACAGAGCAAATAAAGTGTAATTAGATTAATAAAATCACTATTCTTCGTCCAAACAATGTAGTTCCTCAGAAACGGTTGTGGTAAACGGCTTGATCTGAATAATAACACTCTTGTCCTTTACAGCAGAATTTGCATTAGTCTCAAACCTGATGAATGCGAATCACTGATTCTGTTACTTCACTGTGAAGCTACAATGAAACTTATTGCATAAAGCTCTGTATATTTAAGTATTCATGACTGTTTTAAATGTTTTCCCTCACATCACTTTCAGCAGAACAGAGCGGACTGGTAATGATGCACAGAAACTCCACAGAGTCTGAGAACAATGAATTATACAACAGAGAGAATCGTCACACGTTTTAATAAAATATAAACGTTTTGGCCCAGAGGAAGTGACCCTGAGTCTGAAATCACCGAGATGCTCTGTGATGAGATGCTCCTTAACCTTCAGAAGACCCAGAGGAACAGAGACCGCTGTTCTTTTCAGAGTTCATTCTGTCATCATTCATTCACTTGATTCGATCTGTCGTTCACTTTCCTTCACGTTCACTGAGAGCCTGTGAAGATCAGAGTCCACGTGTGACACGAGCATGTAAAACATCTTGTGTTTGACGGGAGAAAGAAAGAAGATCATGGAGGTTTAAAGGACGTGAAGGTGGGACAGTGAAGACAGAGTGATCTGTTCTGAGGGTTTGTATGTTGTAGATGATTATTGATGACGTGTGTGTGGATTCTAAAGCTCTTCACATGACGCTCCTGCGGTGAGGAGAGAGAACATCATTCAGATGTGATCAGATCGTCAGCAGGAGTCTCTCCATCACTGTCTCATCCTCGACTCGCTTTGCTCTGCAGCTGCAGAATTAAACCTTGTTCCTCACCAGCATGATTATGATGAAAGATTCAGCTGCATTCAGAACACATACACCGCCACTCAAAAGTTTGCGATCAGTAAGGCTTTAAAAATGTTTTTTAAAGACATTTCTTATGCTTATCAAGGCTACATTTATTTGAACAAAAATACAGAAAAAAATAATGTTTCAAAATGTTATTACAATATAAAATGTTTTTTATTTTAATATACTTTAAAATATAATTTATTCCTGTGATGCAAAGCTGAATTTCCATCAGCTCTTACTCCAGTCTTCAGTGTCACATGATCCTTCAGAAATCATTCTAATATACTCATTTATTATTAGATTAGTTGTGCTGCTTAATATTTTTTTGGAACCTGTGATACTTTTTTTTCAGGATTTTTTGATCAATAAAAGGTTCAAAAGAGCAGCATTTATTTAAAATAGAAATCTTTTCTAACAATATACACTACTGCTCAAAAGTTTGGAGTAAAATTTTCTTCTTTTTTTGAAAGAAATTAATACTTTTATTAAAGGGGTCATCAGATGCAAAGTTCACTTTTTCATGTTGTTTGAACATTAATGTGTGTTGTCAGTGTATGTACAAATCTACCCTATAATGATAAAAATGGCAATGGTTTTTAATTAATCTGTAAAAATAATATCCCCTTTTTCAAATCGAGCCGTTCTCAGATGCCCGTCGGTGTGACGTCACACCCACAGAGGCCACTCCCATGATAGTTGATTGACATGATTCATGCAGTGTTTTTTAATTAATTAGTTAGCAACTTTTGCGGCTAAAGTAAACAGGCTCGTCACTCCACAGAGAGAAGAGAGGGGGGGGGCGAGCAGCGCTCATTTGCATTTAAAGGAACAACCCCTCAGAACGGGATGACTTTTACAGAGCTCATTTTGGCAAAGTAAAAAGGATGTTGTTTTACAAAACCATTGAGAATTTTTAATTAAAGCATATTAGAGACTTTTCATTAAGACCCTAAAGAATCATATCAACTTGTGGAAAAAATGGGCATCCGATGACCCCTTTAAGGATGTGTTAAATTAATAAAAAGTGATAGCATAGATTTACACTGTTAGAAAAGATTTATATTTTGAATAAATGCTGTCCTTTTTAACTTATTATCCATCAAAAAATCCTGAAAAAAGAATCACAGGTTCCAAAACAATATTTGTCAGCACAACTGTTTCCAACATTGATCATTCTAATAATAAATCAGCATATTAGAATGATTTCTGAAGGATCATGTGACACTTAAGACTGAAGTAACAGCTGATGAAAATTCAGCTTTTATGTATTGAAATAAATTATATTTTAATGTATATTAAAATAAAAACCATTATTTTATATTGTAATAATATTGTGTAGTATTATTGTTGTTTTTCTGTATTTCTGATCAAATAAATGCAGCCTTGATGAGCAGAAGAGACTTTAAAAAACATTCCAAGTCTTACCAAACTTTTGAGCGGCAGTGCACGTTTGCACATATGCATGCATGTTACACATTAACATATGTACAATATATACACTTTTCTCAAAAAGGCAAGTAAATGTAAACTTCTGAAGCAGAATAGATTGTATTTCCTTGTAAAATGTACTACAATATTATTTTTCAAACAAATTCTTTTTGTTTGTTTGTTTTTCTTGTATGTATTTTATATTGTGTAAATAAAGCAGCTAAACACTGATGCAGTGACATGTCAAGTCATGTTCTGGTGTGTTCACGTGTTCTGTTAAAGCGTCCGTCCGTCTGTCTGTCTCTCATCAGACGTTTCTTTGCTGTTTAAAGCTGAACTCTTTAGGGGTCTCGCGGGTCTCCTCCTGCAGAAACACTCGTGTGAAGTTCTGATCCGCTGATCCCTCATGTCTCGCAGATATTTTTAAAAGATGATGTTATAGCTGTGAAATCAAGCGCTTATAAAAGCAGCTCTGAAACACGTCAACTCATCTGCTGGCTTTCAGACGTGACCTCTTTATCACCGGCCGCTCAAACCCACACTATTAGTTAGTAATATTCATATTTTATATGCTGGTCAAATGTAATCCTGCCAATCATGTGACAAAGAAAATGAAATGTACTGTTTGGTCTGACAGAAATTTGATTTACTTTGATTATACAAATATAGACAGATTGGGAGATCATTAGAGTTCAAGTGGGTAACGCTTAAACCCTATTGTAATTGTTAGAATGGCTCAAGGATCAGCGACCTCCGCGTAAAACTGATCGTGCAGACCAAACCGTAGGACATAGAGACTTGAAACTTGGAGGGATGGTAGTGCTCACACCGCCTACAATGTGACCAAGGCTCGTCCCAATCGCCCTGACGGGGGCGCTACAGCCATCGAAAGTACGAAATTGCTCATAACTCCTAAACCGTCAGTCACAGGCTCAAATAACAGTGGAATCCTTGGCTCATGCCGGACAAAACACGCCTCAGATTCAAAATTTTGTGGTATTTCACATTTTTTGCGAAACCTACTTTTGCGAACTAGTCCGCAATCGGAACCAAACCAGTGCAGAAAGATTCTCTGGAGAATGAATATCAGTAATTATCAAAAAAAAGTTGAATTTTCAACTCACCGTGGCAAAGGGGCGCCAAAACGTTCGAAGGGGGCATGGCCACTTTTAGTAAAATGCCTATAACTCCTGAACGGAATGAGATATCTTCGCCAAACTTGGCACACTTATGTAAGAACCCAATCTGAGTTCACAGGGAAAAAATAGCAGAGATCGGCCACTTGGTGGTCCAAATGCCCACAAGTGTTTATGGGGACATCTGCGTATCTCAAAAAACATGTCTGCCACTGCCCAATGAATTTTGAGCACCTATTAGACAAGGTTAAAGGAGGCCAATTGGCCCCAAAGGTCTGACAGAAATTAGAAAGAAATCAGCCACTGGGGAGCGGTATTGCATTTTTTGATGGCGTAAATGATTGTACATTGCGGTTTCCGCACATACACACGAGATCTGTATCGTACGATAGACCTCCTCGTTCTGAACAACTTTGCCTCTAGAAGCACTGCTGTCAATCAAACCGTTTCCAAAGGATTGAGAAAATGTGAACTAGTCATAAGTTTTTCACTCAGTCTGGAAAAAAAAAAACAACGCAGTGCAATTCTCTAGACTCTCTAGGTCAATAATTATCCAAAACATGTTAAAAATTACCCTTTGGGAATCTATAGCAGGGTCCTTTAGAAAATGGGCCTATCCAAATATTCCCAAAAGCCTAAACGAAAACTAAAAACTTTACAAAACCAGCTGAGCACATGTGATTCTAGAAAAGCATGCAAAGTTTGAGGGAGATCAGACCACAGCTGGCGCTATAGCAGTCATAAATGTTATAAAAACATATTTCTATGGCAAATCACCTGAATTTGATAAAAATGAAAAATAATTGATTTAGGTGGTTACAGGCTTGATAAATAATATGTAACGTCTTAAACACCTACAGCGCTTAATTAATTCAAATTAAACATAAAAGTGTTTCACCGACGCATTTTACACCTTCACCGCCTTCATGACTCAAGTGTCCTGAAGCGTCTGGAAAACTCAAAAATACTGAAGCATTCCTTGATGTTTTCATACAAGGTGGAAGATCCATTAAAAACCTCCTATCGACAGCCTGAAGGTCAGATGCGTCTCAGAACGCAGGCGAATGATGACTGCGAGACTTTATCAGGGACATTTCATCATCTGAAAGCTTGTCATGCACTTCAGACTGATGGACTGCAGGGAAATGGTGTTTCTGTCCACAGCAGCTGCCGTCTTTGTCCTCCACGACCCTGAAGAGCATCTCTGAAGAAACATTCAATCAAAACCGCATCGAGACGCTGCGCTCGAGTGCCGTCTGAACAAAGCGGTGCCACGAAACCAGCAGCCTGGGATTTCCGCGGTTTCCGACGGTCTGGTCTCTGAAGAGCTCGTCCTCTCCGGGTTTATCGGGGTTTATTCCTCTGACCTCATACAGATGGAAAACTGCTCATGGAAATGCACCGGTTCAAACTCTGGTATTGCCACACTATTCTCAGCTCATCACAGTCTGTCCTTGAACACAAGCGTTTATTTTCTCCCTGGAGTTTCGCTTACAGAACAACTCATGGCTTCGCCCGTCGTGAGACGCATTACAATAAGAGTACGGAGAACTCCTCAGGGCTTTCAGGATAAACCTCTACGAGATGAATGTCAACCGTAGAACTCAATGAAATCTTTGGGTTCTGAGTACATCTGTTCTCTATTCTAAGAAATGATGCAGTTGAACTCTGGAAAAATGTTTTCAGAAATCTTCTTTAAATGTATGCGGCAAGATCTAGGACACGTAAACAAGCATTCAAAGCATACACCAAATGCTTTTGATTTTTAAAAAAAAAAAACTATGTAGAGTTTTAAAGAATCTGAAGATCCACCGTTGAGATGAATTTGACCCACAAACAGAAAACAACAGAAGCACACGAGTTTAGGTTATCTGATAACTTTATTACCAAGTTAAAAAAAGACAATGAATTACAATATTTACAGAATATAGAGAAATCAAAGGAATAAAACTGTAAACAACCAGTCTAGTCGACATCACAAGCCACCATCAGAAATCATCAGGAGATTCACAGAAGAAAAGGCCAAACGCAGGAGATCTAGTCAAGGTCAACGATGGCGCACCTTCAACAGGAGGAGAGAATTAAAGGGAAACGATAGAAACTAAAGCGCATCTATTTACAGATATCCAGTGTGTTACGATAGCGGACGCCGCCGACTCTTCAAAGCTTATTTCTGATGCTTCTCTACACGCTTCTTCAGAAAGGCTGGCCTACTCCTTATGAAGGACATGGAGGGGTTCGAGGGTACCAAAGAGTTTTTTATCGTGTGTTTTTTTTTTTAATTCTTAACCAGACAATTTACAACAGCTTTGAACAGCGGAGAGCTAAAAAACGAAAGAAACGTCTTCTATCGATTTGTATTTTTCTTTCTTTCTATTCTTGTCTTTTTTTTCTTTGTTAAGTTAAATATCAGAACAACACTTAAAGGAACAGACCCCTTTCCGAAACAGAAACCACAGTTTCAAACACTTACCGATGAGGAGCTTCGAGTTTATACACGGCTGCAAAACGGCATGCAGATTTCCCAGAACGCACCTGGGTCGGCCCTCAGCAACGTCCGGTCATTGCTCGGGAAAGACAATCGTATCTCAGGAAAAACTTTGGGAAGCGACGCTTTTGGTAGCGAGAAGAGGTTTGTTTTCTGTTTTCGTGAGTGAATTCAAATGACGGATGCTGCTTGAGAGCTTCTGCTCGGTGGATCCGGAAGGGAAGCGTTCGGAGCGTCAAACGTCCGCGTCTATAAGGCTTTGGGGTTTTCGAGCAGCAGCTTCCATCACGTACAATCTCAGCCTTACTCTACGACGGCTTCGCGGCGTTTCTCCACAAACGTGGCGGTCAAACGAGCGTCTGGAAACGACAGAAGCCTCGAGTCTCGTTATGCTGAACTTCCCGTTTAAAGGAACAATCCGAGTTCAAGAACCAGAACCGGTGCCGTTCACACTCGTCCTTCAGCAAATCATCTTTAGAGTCAAACATCTTTGCTCCAGTGCAAAACACACTCCGTATTTCTGTGAGTTTTCAATTGTTTGCACTCAAAATGTTGTATTTATGTACTGAATTAAAAAAAACCCAACAGTTTTAATGTAAACAAAAAGTGACACATATTTACTCAACAGATATGAATGTATGCGTTTCGAAAATATGATTATTTAAATGAAATAGTTCCAAATAGTTAATAAACTATGCCAAGATTATGTAAAACCAATTCAAAATATTACTTTCAATATGACAAAAACTATTATAGTATCTCAATGATACTAAACACTGATGCAAAATTCTGGTGTTTCATTTCTGCATCTTTAGGCCTAAATATGATTGTGAGCGTGTTTTGAACCCAGAATATTCCTTTAAACAGACTCGTCAGAATCGGCCGATCGGCAGAAACACGTGATTGCGATCCATCGATGTCCAACGCGTCTCCGGACCAACGGACGGCCATCGTTATTAAAGTGAAGCGGAAGTGCAAGACGAGCCGGAAGTGGCCGAAATCTTCAAAAGTAGCAATTTGCTACGAGTTTTTGGGGCAAGTGTTGATACTCTAAAATCATGTCTAAAAGAATCAAACGATCTAGATAAATAAGATGACAACTATTCCTCAAGGAATTCAGCTACAGGAAGATTAACACAAGGCTAAAATGTAAAAAACAGAAACCGCCAGGCGACGTTCCGAGCGAATCCGAGCCCCTCCCGCCGGCCGAGGAGCTTCCGGATGGATCGTCTCTCGTTTGAAACGGACGTGAATCGCGGCACGCCGTCTTCAAGACTATCAGCGTGCGCGATCGTCGCCGCGGAAGACATTCGATTCTTTACGTATTGTTCATTACGTATGCTTATTTTTAACGAATGTAACGAAAAAGTGCATCGAGGAAATGAGGGTTTGAAATCAAAATCTCTGGCTTACGGATGAACCGGCGATCGGAGGGACTCGCGATTCAAACGGAACATCGACTCGCGGTTTCATTCACTATTGGTTACCAATATATCAACATCTGTCCTGAGGGACCAAGTCACACTTTGTAAAATTCAGTGTAAGATTCAGCAACTGAACAAACGTGAAACATCAACATCTAGCGATACTCCAAACCGGATCATCACTTTCCACAAATCTAGCTTTTTAAACCAAATACTCAAGAAGCAGCCGATGTTGTTCTGCAACAAAACAAACGATGAACAGACGGACGAAACAACAGAACGCATGACATTCTCGACTGACGTGTTTCTCTACAGCTTTCGTTTTGCTCCTAAGGGTCGTTTTTGGTCTCCAGCGTCTTTTTGTCTTCCTCGTTCTGAATCGGACACTTGGATTGGTCAGACTGATCCACAGTGTTACTGGATACGTCCAGCCCTCTGTCAGTCACAGCCGCCGGACCAATCAGAGGCAGCGCTGACGAGGGCACAGGACTGCCGTCTTTCTTGTTGCCGTTAACAGTCCTGAAAACACAAAACGCGCTTTAGCTTCAACTCACTCGTTACTACGGTACACTTTCGTAAGGGTTGAGTTATTCACAGGAGACTCACATGCCGTGTCGAAGGACGTGTCGCTCCCATTCGGTGCTGAGCGTGAAGGTGCGGCCGCAGAACTCGCACGGATAGCGTTTGACGCCGCTGCTGCTGGGAGACTCCACAACCGCAACGCCTGCTTCACCAGGAAATACAACAAAACAGCTCTGACTTTCTGCAAGTTCAACATGCAAATGTGCAGAAAACATCAGAAACAGTCAAAAAGATTTATAAAAATGACATTTGTGGAAAGTCTTGCATCTTTTAAAAGCCCTTTTATATGCATCTGGCAGACGCTTTTATCCACAGTACATTGCAGTGTTAATTCAGTGTTATATTGTTGCAATATGCTAATATTTATGCATATTTAATAAGATAATGCTAATTTGGGTATTTAAAAAACAGTTTAAGGCAAGACACTACAGGCAAAAACAGTGTTTTGAGATTTTGCTTCCATAACATGACTTTTTTCAGACTAGTGCAAAGAAAACTTCCAAAATACACTTTTAAGAGCTTTCAATACAATTCCAATACAAATCTTTACAAGTTTTTTCTCCACTTCAGCAGCAGTTACACACACCAAACTTAGCAGTTTTATTCCTGTCTATATTCTGAAGGGTTTTACTGTAGGGTTTGTTCATATATCATTCGCCTGATTTTATACAACATTTTATTCCTAAAAACATGGTGAAAATGCATGATTTTTAAGGTTATTAGTTTGTTTCTCCACTTCAAAATTTACAGTTTTATTCCTGTCTATATTCTAAAGGTTTTTACTGTGGGGCTTGTTCATATTTCATTCACACTGATTTTATACAACATTTTATTCCTAAAACATGGTGAAAATGTATTTGTTTTCTGTCTGGTTTTGTCAGTATTTTCTGATTTATAACGTGATTAAAAAAAAGAAATACAAAATCCCTCGGGAAAAACCTTTAAATCTAATATCTCAGCAAAATCAAACTAGAATTCTGAACCTGGCTTCATCAAATGTTCAGCTTTATTTTCTGGAAATGTATGCAAAACTGCATTTGCATATTTGAACATGTCAGAAAACCTGTAATCCAAAACAACTGAACGTGTGGTGATATCTTAAATGTTAAATTTTACTCTATTCACCCATCTTGCCTTGATATTTAAAAAAGTGTTACTGTTATTTTTATTTTTAAAAAAATGCTTTGTAGAGACTAACAATAAAGTCTTGAGTTTTGCATCTGTTGTTGTTGATCATCCTTACCGAAGCACAGAATGACTGAATCTGATGAACATGAAAACCGTTACCTGTCACCTCCGTCTGGCTGCTCGTCTCTTTCTGTTTGCTCTCCGGAAGCTTCTCCTCCTCCTCCTCCTCCATCAGCTCTTCCTCCTCTTCCTCCTCCTCCTCCTCCTCCTCCTCTTCGTCTGCCTCCTCTACGGTCTCGTCTTCTCCTCTTTCTTCCTCCTCGCTGCTGCTCACGTCCTTCACCTTGTCCTTCATCAGCTCCAGCTGGTCCAGGTTCACCCGTCCCACCAGCTCAAAGTTACGGATCACCTGCAAACGACAGTTTAGACTAAGTAACCGGCTCTTGAACGAGCCACAGAAAGATCCGACATGACAGAAGAAAGACCTTGTGCTCCTCGCGCAGGTGGATCTCCAGCTCGTGCAGGAGTTTGCTGTCGTAGTAGCAGAGCTGACACTGGTAGGGCTTCAGCTCCTCGTGTTTCTGGATGTGCTGCTGCAGATTCTGCTCGCTGGAACACGTAAAGGTGCATTTGTGACAGCGGAACACCACGCCCTCCAGATGACGCGACAGCTTTGAGCGAGACACCTCCAGCGGGACCACGCGCTCCTCTGAGAACCATAAAAATAACACAATCAGACTCTCATCCATGTTGTGTTAATACGTTTTTGGAGCGTGGCCTTAAATGACCAATTAACCCACATCATCTTCACATATTTTATGCACATTTAATAATACACTGCTAATTTGGATATTTGGATGAAAAAAAACAACATTTAAAGTGTGATACTACAGGCAACACCATTTCAGTTTTTTTTTTTTTTTAAGAATTTTGGCCTATTTTGCTTCCATAGCTTGTCTTACTTCAGACTAGTGGAAAGAAAACATCCAAAATTACACATAAGTCTTTTTTGCACTTTATCTATTTGTGTATGTACATTTCAATTACAATACAAGTTTGTTTCTCTAATTTTGGTAACACTTACATACATCAAACTTTAGTTTTATTCTGTCTATATTCTGAAGGTTTTTACTGAGGGGTTTGTTTATATATCATTCACAGATTTTTTTTACAACATTTTATTACTAAAAACATGGCAAAAATGTGTATTTCTTGAAAGTTATTAGTTTGTTTCTCTACTTCAGCAGCACTAACATACACCAAAATTTACAGTTTTATTCCTGTCTATGTTCTGAAGGTTTTTACTGAGGGGTTTCTTTATATCATTCACCGATTTTTTACAACATTTCTCTCTCTAAAACATGGCAAAATGCATTTTTTTAAAAGTTATTAGTTTGTTTCTCCACTTTAGCAGCACTTACATACACCAAAATTTACAGTTTTATTCCCATCTATGTTCTGAAGGTTTTTACTGAAGGGTTTATGTATCATTCACACAGATTTTTTTTACAACATTTTATTACTAAAAACATGGCAAAAATGCATATTTTTTGAAAGTTAATAGTTTGTTTCTCTACTTCAGCAGCACTAACATACACCAAAATGTACATTTTTATTCCTGTCTATGTTCTGAAGGTTTTTACTGAGGGGTTTCTTTATATCATTCACACTGATTTTTTTTTTTTTTTTTTTACAACATTTCTCTCTAAAAACATGGCAAAAATGCATATTTTTTTTAAAAGTTATTAGTTTGTTTCTCCACTTTAGCAGCACTTACATACACCAAAATTTACAGTTTTATTCCCATCTATATTCTGAAGGTTTTTACTGAGGGGTTTGTTCATATCTCATTCACACTGACTTATACAACATTTTAGCCCTAACACATGCGAAAATGCCTGTTTTTAAAGGTTATTAGTTTGTTTCTCCACTTCAGCAGCACTGACATACACCAAAATTTACTATTTTATTCCTGTCTTCATCCTGAAGGTTTTTACTGAGGGATTTATTTATATTTAATTCGCCTGCTTTTTTATTGCACTTTACCTATTTGCTTCTGCAGATTTTTTAGATTTTCTCAAAATGAGTTTTTTTGCTCCACAACAGCAGCACTGACATAAAGCAAATTCAACTAAGTTTTATTTTATTATCTATATTCTGAAGGAAGGTTTTACTGAGGGGTCTGTTCAAATATAATTTATTCTGGTTTATAGACATTTTATTCCTTAAACTCCTTAAAAGTGAAAAATGTTTTTTCAACATCAAGTATAAAGCAAGCACAGCAGATTTTAAACTGAATGTGCAAAGTTTCCAGTGTCATTTGCTTCCAGTTATTTTAGCTGTGCAAAACCAGTCCATTATGCGGCTTGTTGTTTC
Organism: Labeo catla; assembly: GCA_012976165.1. Taxonomy (NCBI): domain Eukaryota; kingdom Metazoa; phylum Chordata; class Actinopteri; order Cypriniformes; family Cyprinidae; genus Labeo; species Labeo catla. The sequence continues at coordinate 86,912 of VONZ01000874.1, read as the reverse complement.
AAACTGATATTCATCATATTTTAATTTACTATGGTAATCATAACCAATAGAAACTAATCAAAAGTCTTGCACATTCACTTCTGCATTGAAAAGTAAGGTGGATAGTTACATTCCACTAATAGCAGGTGCTACAAAAAGAAAACCGCTGCCATTCAATTGAGGAAGTTGCTATTTGAAATAAAGAAGAAGAAGAGGAGGAGGAATATCTCATGATCAGAATTCCCTCCTCCGCACTGACACAACAAGCAGTACATCATTAAAAACAGGTTAAGTTTTTGCTCTGGTCAATTCTCAGTTGGTCCTCAGTAACTGACCTCTGTGCAGGACGATGTGGTCGATCATGCTGCTCTTGTGTTTAGTGTGGTACAGACAGAAGGGGCAGCGCAGATCTTTGGGCGTCTCCTCTGGGCCGCTGGTGTGACCGCCTTCCACATGCAGCGTGAACGTGGACCTGAACAACACACAACAAACACCACATTCACTCAGGAGACAACTACTCTGACATATAAGACTAGAGATTCAGCCACATGGATATTTTCTTAACTATTCATAGAATGTCAAAATATAAATATATACATTTAGTTTACCTGTATGTCATGCAGTGATGGACGAAGTACACAAGTTGAGTACTTGAGTAAAAGTACAGATACGTATAATAAAATATTACTCCACTAAAAGTAAAAGTGCTCCTCTTTCAATTTTACTCGAGTGAAAGTACAAAAGTACCCAATTTTTTATGTACTTAAGTAAAAAAGTACTGATAGATTTGTTTTGCAATATTATATAGGCTATTTAATTGACTTTTATATTAGCACATATTTTTTTATAATCCTACTGCTCAAAATACCTGGGATTTTCCCAAAAAATACATTTTTGTTGTTGATATGGACTATGTTGATGAGAGTGATGTAGTAATATTCAATGTGAAGCTTACACTGCAATGTACCTGAGAGAAAACAGATTTGACCATCATATTTTCAAATTTTTAAGAAAAAAAGTGTTTTAAAGCTTGTTTTCCATAACGTCACAGTTATATATGACATGAGAATAAGGCCTGAAGTTAGCAAGAACATTTTAAGGAAAATATAATTATATTTTCATAATGATTTTTTCCTTTCAAATATTGTATGTGTAAAAACACCCCTGGCCAAATGCCCCCAGAGGGCATCACTTTCCACTTTGATAATTACTGTAGTTACCATGTTCTGAGCATAACATCCTTTCTTTTTCCCTGGGATGTAATCTATCTAGGTGGTTGAATAAAAATATGTGGACTTTATATCTAAAAATTATCTCAACTTAGCACCAGCAAGCAGCTAGACAGTTAGCGTCAGCTAACAATATTTACTTATTTTCAGTATGGTTTAATAAACATTCATATCTGTCTACTGTAGCTAATCCAAACAATATAAAAATGTATACTGTTGCTAAACAATATAAAAACAGATGTCACGTAGGGCTACATGCGTGGCATTTTAATAATACTGCTAACGTTACATCAGCGAGGAATATGAACGTGCATGAGCTATTTTATTTAAGCTGTTATTTAAATTTAACGTTTTTGATGTGTCTGAATTCAAGCATTTCAGTGCGCTTAAACAGATCACCTTTTACAGCAGATGTAGTTCATAAACAACGGACAGCTTTGACCTAAATATGATTTTCAGTTAGAATAATTAATCCTAAAATTCGACATTAGTAACTTACTTTTCGCAGCATCAGTCGCGCGCGCACAAGATCTCCCAGTTCTTACTTGTGAATTCAGTTGACTGGAGACTCGCTCTAAACGGATCATTTGAATGAACGAGTTGTCGACTCAAGAACAGCTGCACTCGGATCATTCCAATTCGTGAATGAATCGTTTCGTGCGACTGGCGAATCAATTTAACAGGTTTATTAAAAAGAATCAGTTTGTTCATGAATCAGACACCACTTGTGCGTCTCAGAGCACATGATATATTATAAGGAGTAACGATATGTTTATGAAATGTAGTGAAGTAAAAAGTACGATCTTACGCTTTGGAATGTAGTGAAGTAAAAGTGAAAGTTACTCAAAATAAAACTACTCCAGTAAAGTACAGATAATTGAAAAATGTACTTAAGTACAGTAACGAAGTACAACTACTTCGTTACTGCCCACCACTGATGTCATGTGACTATTAACTGTATAGCTTGAATGCAAAGTCAGTCACTCTAAATATAAGTGTCTATCAAATGTACATAAATAAAGATACTGGCTGATATTAGTCCGATATGTGATTCTCTGGCGGCTCATTCTGTTCTTACTTGTAGCAGGTGAAGAAGGAGCAGTCTTTGCATTTGAAGAGCTTCTTTCCTCCGTGCCGGTCGCGGTAATGTCTGCGCAGACTCTGCATGTAGCCGGAGCTGAACTCGCAGAACTCGCAGGTGAGGATGGAGTCAGGCCGGGCCTGCGGAACGGGACCCTCGAGCGGCGGCGGCACGGCGGCAGACGGACTAGTGGAAACGTCGGGCTGGACGCGAGACGCCAGCTGGAAGTGACTCAACTGCTGCTGAACATCTGCTGGCTCCAGATACCCCGCAGACTCTGAGACGACAACAGCGAGACAAAGACATCAGCGCCGTTGCCGCGTCTAGACGCCACTTACACCTGCTATTAACATCTGTCTTGGCTCATACCGACACGTGCGCGTTTCGGTCGCACGCTTATTTTCTCTTAAAGCCGAACCAAACCAGTAATTTCAACCAATAACACCCAAAGCCATTGTTTTGCCACAATAATTACATGTTGAGCGAGTGTGATTTGGCCACACGTCGCTCATTCTAAATGTCGTTTTTAATAAACTGAACAATAAAAAGGGAACTTCATTTATTTTAGTAAATAAACACTATGAATCATATTTGACATGCATGTCATTTTCAGCATCAGGGTGTTTCTGCATTGACCTTTAACCCCAGTGTTGGGGTCTTACCGGTGCATTGTGGGCTGAGGGCCGTGTTCTGGTCGTCGTGTTCGGTGTTGTGATCCGGTCGTGTGGAGCGCAGCGTGGCTCCGGCTTTGAGTTTGGGCAGCGTGAGCGTCTCTCCGTGTTCCTGCAGTGAATGCTCCTTCAGCTGACTGATGGTCATGGTGGAGAACGGACACGAGATGCACTTATACGGGTGTTCACCTGCAACACGAAACACAAAGCAGCTCTGTGCAAACATTCTGGGTTATTTTACAGCTTTCCTCAACCGCTTTGGCTCCATCCTCAAATGAGAGTTTTTTTGTTCTCAAATACACATTAATATCTCTGGCAGTGAATGTTTGTGATGTCTCATTAATCGGTAAAGCTCTGTCTCTCACACAGACGCAGACTCTCTGTCTGAATGATGTCACTCTCTCATGTCCGTTTCATCAGCCCTCGCCCTTCTCTTACCGTTTGCCTTAAACGCCTCAGAAGAGCGAAAGAGAGAGAGAAAGAGAAAGAGAGAGACAGGGGGCTGATGGGTAATGGAGAGCAGAAGGACAATGCTCGATTTCTGTCGCTCTGCCCTTCAGTGACTTTCACAGTCCAGCGAGAGAAACACTATTACCATCAGACGAGTGTGTGAGATTCCTGCAGCTCAACACACACACACAGGCCGTCATGTTCATGTTAATCACAGGTGTGCCTTTAAGAACTTCAAACTTCTCATCTTTATCCAGCAGTGAAAGCGTCACTCATCTCATCCTGTCTGCCATACTCGTCCATTAATGTCTCAAACTCATTCCATTCACCTTGTTAAAGTCACATGTCAGTCGTCTCCAAGAATCCTGAAACCGGTTCAATCTATAAATCCAGACTGAAGCACATTTAATATGGAGATTTGCTTTCTGGGGACAAGTATGCACCAAGACGTGAGTTAAACCTGACAAAACCTCATTTTGTGGATGTCTTCATTTGTAAAAAGGTAGTTTCTGTTTGGTTTTTAAGGTTATTGCATCTCAAAACATTAGAATATCATGGAAAAGTTCTTTTTTTTTGTAATTTAATTCAAAAAAGCAAACTTGGTAGGAAAAGGTGCGCAAGCAACAGGGATGAGCGCAGCCTTGGGAATATTGTCAAGAAAAGCCAATTCAAGAACTTGGAAGAACGTCTTCAGCTGTCACATTCCTAGAACCAAACCACTCCTGAACCAGAAACGACGTAAGTAGCAACTCACCTGCGCTAAGGAGAAAAAGAACTGGACTGTTGCTCAGTGGTCCACGGTCAGTTTTGCATTTCATTTGGAAAACTCGGAGTCTGGAGGAAAAGTGGAGAGGCACAGAATCCAAGTTGCTTGAAGTCCAGCGTAAAGTTTCCACAGTCTGTGATGATTTGGGTCGTCATGTCATCTGCTGGTGTTGGTCCACTGTGCTTTATCAAGTCCAAAATCAATGCAGCCGTCTACCAGGAGATTTCACAGTACTTCATGCTTCTGTCTGCTGACAAGCTTTTTGGAGATGCTGATTTCATTTTGCACTTGCCCACAGTGCCAAAACTACTTCTAAGTGGTTTGCTGACCATTATATTACTGTGTTTGATTGGTCAGCCAACTTGCCTGTCCTACTGTCAAGAGGAGATAAGTAACATCCGACCAAACAATAGAGATGAGCCGAAAGCCGCTATCAAGGCAAACTGGGCTTCAATATCACCTCAGCAGTGCCACAGGCTGATCACCTCCACGTCACGCCGCTTTGAAGCAGTAATTCATGCAAAAGGAGCCCCAACCAAGTATTGAGTGCATAATTACACCTACTTTGGAGATCGTGAACATTTCTGTTTTGTAAATCTTTTTTTGATTTTATTTTTATATTTAAATTTCCTAAGCTGTAAGTCATAACCATCAGAATTAAAGCCAAAAAAACCTCTTTAAATATTTCAGTTTGTGCGCAATGAATCTAGAATATAAGAATTGTTTTTTATTAAATTACAAAAAATAAATAACTTTTTCATGATATTTTAATTTTTTGACATGCACCGTATTGTGTGTGTAGCGTCTCACCTGCGTGTGCTTTGTGCAGGTGGCTCTTGAGGCGGCTCAGGTAGGAGGATTTAAAGGGGCAAAACTTGCAGCGGAAGGGCTTCTGATGTCCGTGGTGTGACTGGACGTGACGGTCCAGACTGGAGAGAAAAAGACAGCGGTCAAACACATATATAGAGGACAAACAAACATCAGATCAGCTCACTTTCGTTTAACAGAGCCACAGCCTAGTAGTTAGCATTATTTATATTCTATTATAATATTTCTATATAATATTTATTACTATTTTGAATTAGCTTTCCTAATATATTTAGCATTATTTTCATTTCAGTTTTAGTTTAAGTTTAGCGCTTCATTTTAAACTTATTTAATCTCAGTTATTTGCCAAGGCAACAGTTTTAAATTTTTTTATGTTTTTAGTCATTTTTAAAGTTTGTTTAAATATTTTGATTTGGAATTTCACAAAATAATTTTTTTTTATATTTATGCAAAAACAACTACATATCATTAAAATGAAAAGAACATCCTATCAGTAATATAGGACCTAAAATTTTAAATTGATAATACAAACTAACCGACAAAGAAAAAATATATAAATATAAAAGATTTCTGTAATATTTTTACGTGCAGCTCATGTGGGCAATATGGTTTGATTTTCTAATCTCCATTCCTTTCCCGTCCTCTATTCTCATGAAAATGACAAATAAAATCAATATGTTAAGCGTGCAGTAACGCTCAGCAGGTGTCACAGGTGTGCCGTCTGCGGACGCTGGTGTTTGCCGTCGGCATCAACAAAAGCCCTGGGAAGATTCAAGACATCTGAACGATTCCACAAGGACAGGCGGGAAAAGCGAATCGACGGAGACGCGTCTAATGATAACCCTAAAGATCTGGGAAAGGAACACCTCTCGGCAGAAGATCCCCGCTTTAGCGCTGAGACTCTGACAAAACAGCCGTCTCCGACAGGGATCTTGGGAATCAGTGTTTTTTATCCGCGGTTCCCGTGTGGCACATGAATGCGGCAGCTTTCTGGGTCACGGAACATCCAGTAAAGGCGGATTTACTCCTGGGAACCAAACAAAGGTCCTGCGCTTCAGACGAGACTAACCACTCTGTCAAAATATCTGCCGTTCTCACAGGAAGTAAATGAGGAGACGTGACACTTCAGCGCGTGCACAATATACATCTTACATACGTTTTCCCTCAGGATTTTCTGTATTTATCTATTTATCTCCTCCTCTCTTTGTCTGATGTAAGAGACAAAGAATACACAAAGCATGTTTATTATTTTAGTGCTTTAAGGCGAGACACTACAAGCAAAAACTGTTTTTTCATGCACTGGTTATTTTAGAAATGTTGGGCTTTTTGATTTCATAATGTTTTTTCAGAGTGGTGGATATTTAAGGAGTTATTTTATTGCTCTTTATCCATTTGTGTCAATAGTTTTAAATTCCATCAGGTATCTTTAAAAGTTTTTTCTCCACTTTAATAACACTTACATACACCAAAACTTACAGTTTTATTCCTGTCTATATTCTGAATCTTTTTACTGAGGGATTTGTACTTATATCATTCACACTGATTTATACAGCATTTTAATCCTAAAACATGGTAAAAATGCGTATTTTTAAAGGCCATGAGCTTTCTTTCTCCACTTTAGCATTACTTACATACACCAAAACTTTCATTCCTGTCTATATTCTGTTTTATTCCTGTCTATATTCTGAAGGTTTTTACTGAGGGTTTTGTTCATATTTCACTCGCTTGATTTTTTATTGCACTTCATCCGAGTCTGTAGATTTTATGCCGTTTTCTCAAAATTATCTTGTTTTTCCACTTCAGCAGCTGGACTTACATACACCAAACTGTACAATTTTATTCTTATCTATATTCTGAAAATTTCTACTGAGGGGTTTGTTCATATATCATTCTCATTGATTTACAGGACATTTTATTCCTAAAAACATGGTAAAAACGCATATTTTTCAAAGGCCATGAGCTTTTTTCTCTGCTTCAGCATTACTGACATACACCAAAACTTACAGTTTTATTCCTGTCTATATTCTGAAGGTTTTTACTGAAGGTTTTGTTTATATATCATTCGCTTGATTTTTTATTGCACTTTATCCAAGTCTGTAGATTTTATGCCGTTTTCTCAAAATGAGTTTGTTTCTCCCCTTCAGCAGCACTTACATACACCAAACTTTACAATTTTATTCTTACCTGTATTCTGAACATTTTTACTGAGGGGTTTGTTTATATTTGATTCACACTGATTTATAGGACATTTTCTTCCTAAAAACATGGTAAAAATGCATAAAGGGCTTTTAAAGGCCCTGAGCTTCTTTCTCCACTTCAGCAGCACTTACATACACCAAAACTTACAGTTTTATTCCTGTCTATATTCTGAAGGGTTTTACTGAGGGGTTTGTTTATATATTATTAGCCTGTTTTTTATTGCACTTTATCCAAGTCTGTAGATTTTAAGCCGTTTTCCTGCTCAAGGAACTTGCGTTCACTAACCGATGTGAAGTCTCACTCACTTGTGTCTGAACGGCGAGGCGAAGTGACAGTACTGGCAGCTGTATTTGTCGTTTCTGTTGACGAGGGCCACGGCTGAGTGGCTCCTCTCGTGAGAGCGCAGGCCCTGCATGGACATGAACATGCGGTTGCACATGCTGCACGGGTGCCCGGGAACCACTCGCTCCTTCTCCGGCTCCAGCGCGCCAACCATCGGCTCCGTTTCCACGGCCACCGGCTCCACTGTCTCCATAGCGATGTCAGCCGGTGATGCGCCAGTCTCCAATGGGTCAGCGTCCATGGCAACCACATCCTCCACGTTCCCGTTGGTGATTCCTTCCACGGGAACAGCAACAGGCATCTCTGCTGTTTCCTGCTGTCAGAGGAAATGACTGATATTACTCATAGAGGAAAAACTAAATTGTGACATTATTTTAATGACAATTAAACACATTCTCCTACTGTAATATACACATATACTGCACTCACACTAACATTCTAAAGCTTGGAATAATTAAAATGTTTTAAAAATGTTTTTGAAAGTAGTTTCTTCTGCTTACCAAGGCTGCATTTATTTGAAGAAAAATACAGTGAAATTGTGAAATATTATTACAATTTAAAATAGCTGTTTTCTATGTGAATATCTGTTAAACTGTAATTGATTTTTTGTGATCAAAGCTGAACTTTCAGCATCATTACAATCCTTCAGAAATCACTCTAATATACTGATTTGCTGCTCAGTTATTATTGGAACTTGTTTATTAATTTTTTATTATCATTGCTGAAAAATCTTTTTGCTGCTTAATATTTTTGAGGAAACTGTGATGCATTTTTTCAGGATTCTTTGAAAATGTAACATTAGTAACCTTTAACATAAGTAACCAATGTAACATTTGTAACATTAGAACTCTCTTTATTATCACTTCTAAACAATTCTATGCATCCTTCATTAGCAACAGTATTACTTCATTTTTTTTCCCATTTCAAGTTATTTCACCTTTTTCTTGACGCCTTTCAAAAACACTTACAGGTATATATAGTTAACATATATCCTTTATTTTGTGCTGAAATAAACAGTCATTTCCTTGACATATTTAAGGTTCTTGACCTTTAATAATCATGGTAAATCACACTGATATGATATTTCTCTCTGGGTTTGGAGGTGATCTGCTGCTCTGGACTGAAGCACAGATGATCCGTGTTTGATTACGACCATTAAAGCTCTCTGAGGCGGTGAGCTCTATCGGGACATCCCTTTTTTCTTAATTTAGAAACGGCCGCAAGGTTTCTGCGTGTTTCTGAGACATCTGCTGCTTTACAGCCACAGGAAATTCAGCATCTCAGAGAGAGAGAGAGAGAGAACTGACCATGCACTTCAGACAGACGCAAATAAGACTCTCCCGCATTGTCAGCCGATCAGAGACACAAACACAAGCAGAGAGACACATACATCTGAACATTTACTGGGCTTCCCTGTTCAAAACTCAACACTGTGATACTAGAGCTACAGATTTGACCTTTAAAAACTGATATCAACTATGATTTTTAACAGCCCATTCTTGAAAAATTTTCATGATAACTAACTGCCACAAGAGTTACACATCAGTGAGGTCAGTGTGACGCATAGCTATTACTATTTTAAACATTTAACACCACATACTGATTCACAAGAAAATAAATAGCACATAGTATGCAGTACACACACTTGCATTCCAGGATTCTATGCAGTGCCCAGGGTTAAAAACTATTAAATCAGTCATAAAAATGTAAAAACGTCTGTATAAATCTGTCAATTTTCTGTAAAATTGTTTGTAGGACTGATGCATGCAAACCTGGTAGTAATTCTTCATCCATATTAACACTAATGTTTTTAATTGTAAAAATTAGGCCTGCCTTAGTCGTTGTTTGTATTTTCCCTCTGGAACGGAAAAAACATTGTGATATGCGACTACTCACTGACATCTGTGCAAATGCATTTTAAATTATTGAAATTTATTTTAAATTTATTTATAATGAACTTCTCGGGGGACTTCACAAGTACGTTTCAGCTCAGAGGGCTTCGGCTGGTGAAAAGCTTTGGGAATCCCTGCCCATGTGTCTCTGTTCAGCGTATGTGTTCTGTGCCTGTGAGCGCTGCCCCCTAGTGTCCGGTGCGATCCGTCCCGTCTGCTGATCCTCACTGGGCTTCCGTTCAAATCCTCAGGCCCGGGCCTCCCTGCCAGCACTGGCACTCTCAGTGGAATACTAACACTAAGGCGCTTACACGCCTCTCTCCACGCCACACCGTCAAGACGACCTAACTGGCTTTCTCTTCAGTGAGACGGAAGGGTTGCGTTGTGAATCTCAGGATTCTGCTGTGATAAACAAACTGGACCGGCCATGCTTAAATGCAGATCTCTGCAGAAACGGACCACCTTAAATGCTACGGTTAATGAGGAATCCCTCATCATGACATCCGTCACACTGTACAAAATGGCACATTTCTTCTATAATAATTTTTAACATTTATGCTCTTTAGACGGCATTTTGCTAATTCAATATTTAATTATGCACAGAGATTTCACAAGCTCTGTACTTTAAAAATTAATTTGTCACACTGCAGGACCATTTTAAATCAAGTACTGAAGACAAAGGTTAAATGTGGATCTAAAAAATACACTTTCCCTTCTACATTAATGTAAACGTTAACCTATTATCTTTTAAAGTCCATAGGTGCATTTTGTGTCAACTACCCCATCTAGAAAGCCTTTTAAGGCATCAAAATAGACTAGAAGATTTCCAGAAGTTTTGTATCAACATTGCTGGCTTCCAAAATGGTATTTAGTCCACATTATAAGGTGCATTCTATTCACATTCAGAAAAGAGCTTTAGAAATAAAAAATGTTTCATTCTCCGTATGCAAAACGTGTAACACAAGGCCACTAGATTTAATTACATGACCAACTTTATGACACGTTCAAGGCTCTCTCATGAATGCCCACACAAGGAAATAAAACGCTCGAGTTTAAGGAAATGTCATAAGACCACACTCGTCCATTTTCCCTGTTGCTTCTACAACACTCAAGGATGTGCACTATTTGTCCTTTTCATCGAATGTGCAGCTGAATCGTAATGGTTTAAAATTCCAAATAAGTGAACAAGACACTTGAGTGGAAGGAAAAACGGCCAAACGGCCTATGAATGCAGTTGCTTCAAGAAGAGAGGCCACCTCAGGAAAAAAGGTCTGAACGTAGAATCTAAAAAGAAGCTTAGAACTGAAAATGTACTGTAAATAGATAAGAAAACCAATGCAACTGTATAAATCTGATCACAGACGGAGATTTATCAGGTCATCAGTCATGCTTTTAAAAGCTACGCATGTTCGTACCTTCACGTGTCCCTCCTTGGCCTCCCCGTACTGCACATGCTTTCTCAGATGGTTGCAGATGGCCCGGAGGGTGGGGTGGACCTCCACGCAGAAGTTGCACCTGTAGCCGATGGGAGTCTTATCGGGTGTGCCGTCCACCTATAGGAAGAGACAATGACAAGAGAAAACCATTAGATGCAATCTAGTTTAGCTGTATCTCTTGCAACTATAAATCAAATGAAACTGAAGCTTATGACGCCAGTGTCACCAGGACTTGTTTGCATATGGTCGAGTTTAAAGCCAAACAAAATAGTTACACAAACATCTGAAACATCTGCTGTTATTCTACTTCCAATGTTCATTGCAAGAAAATATCACATAGAATACAGTTTTGAGAGTTAGGTAAGCAGCCCAAACTTTGACTCATTTTTACACAAAAACATCAAATGAAATAATATGTCCACTTTTAACCCACTGCAAGGTGTTTAAGCTCACCTTATTCTCTGGTTTGGCTTCTGGCGGCTCTGTCGTCTTCTGCTTGCTTTGAAGCTGTTTTCTTCGTTCCAGCCTCATGGCTCTTTTCTGGAAATCCTCATTGTGGTTCATCAGATGGAGGCTGAGCTCTGGAAGCGTCAAGAACTTGATTTCACAGTGGGTGCACTGGTAGAGCTCCGTCCCATCCTCCGCAGGGCTCGGAATGGTGACGAAATCCCGCTTGAGTTCCTTATCGTGGCAGTCGTTGTAATGCATCACCAGCAGCTCTGCCGCACTGAACGAAAGCTTGAAGCATTTCATGCATTTGAAGGGTAGCCAGTCCGTGTCACCTTCAGGTTCCACCTCATCCTTAACTTCAACGATTTCCACCTCCTCCGTGGATGGAGGTTTCTCCGCCTCCTTGGAATAGATCACAGTGAAGTAACGGCCCAGTTTGCTGGAGGGCTGCTTCTTGGGAAAGACTCCTGGGTGGCGCTTTATGTAATGAGAAACGATACTCTTCCTGCTGAAAGCCTGAAAGGAGCAGAGCGAACATTTCCTCCGGTCCACCGCAAGCCTTAGCTCTTCGCTCATCGCTGGAGGCTCTGCATCTGATGCCAACGGCACCATCACCTTGTTCGGTTTCTCCCCCACCGTCTTGGAAGCGGCCAAGCAATGCGTGTAGTAAGCATCGATGTCGTGCCGTTTCTGGTAGTGTGCTGCGAGGCCTTTGCGGATGGGGTTGGTGTAGGAGCAGAGGGCACATTTGAAGACATTGTTCTTCCCTTCGGGCTGCGCTCTGACATTGTTATGCTTGATACGGTAGTGACGAGCGATACCTTTCCGCGTGGAGCAGAAGTATTTGCACAGCTGACATTTAAACACCGCATGCTTGTCGCTCTTTGCGGCTTCGGGAAGCGTGAGGTCGTATTCGCAGACCTCAGAGACTTCGGTCACACTGCTGCTGCTGCATTCGGCAACCGAATCGTCCCTTCTGGTCGGCGACTGGGTAGCGTTTGCTTTGAACATGTCTGCAGCAGACTGGTTATGATATTTCTCATAGTGTATCTTGAGCTTCTCCAGAGTGCCATGCGTGTAAGGGCACATCTTGCAGCGGTAAGCACCGTAGCCCTGCCTCTGGGTTTTAGATCGCTCATCCCCCTCGCTAGCCAACTCGTGAACCTGCTCGACATCGTCGGCAAAGTCTTCGGCAGTGACTTTGATGGAAGGATGACGCTTCTGGTAGTGTGTGAGAACTCCGTGGATGCGAGAGTTCACGTACGGACAGTGTCTGCACTTGTAAACAGAGCTAGGGTTGATGTCTGCTTCCTGAGCAAAGTCAGCAGCTTTCACTTTCATGCCCGGGTGTTTTTTGCCATAGTGGGTCAGAAGCCCATGAAGACTGTTGTACTCTGACAAGCACACGGTGCACTGGTAAGGGTTGTTTGAGATGGATGACGTGGCAGACAGAGAGAGATTAGGTTGTCGCTCATGTGTTGGGCGGCTGACTTCAACTGCAGCCTCTTCCTGCTGGTTGCTGTTGCTGAACGGACTGGACATCGAAACGTGTCCTTTGGGCAGTTGCGGGAGCAGCTTATCAGGTGCCTGGTTCCCCTTGATAATGTCGAGCAGGACAGACTCGTCACCTTTGATGGCCCAAGGGTGTACCGCTTGGTAATGATTAGTAATGTCCCAGATGGAGCACGCCTCAAAGGCACAATCTCTGCATTGGTAATGCTTTGTTTCAGAGTTCCCAGCTTGCCTGCTGGTGGAAGTATCGGGACCAGCCCACAGCTTGCTGGCCATGTAGGTGTAGTCGACGTTGTGCTCAGGATGGCGTCTTTGGTAATGCATGAGCAGCCCGCTCGGTTCAGCGTGGGAATATATGCACCACTCACAGTGATAACCAGCCTCCAACACACCGTCCTGATAAGCCCAGTGTAAGATCGTCATGGCCGTGGCCTTCACAGTAGGATGATCCTTCTTCAAATGCTTCTTCAAGGCATACACATAAGGAGAAGTGTACACACAGTGTCTACACTTCAAAGATCGCAACGACCTGGATTTTTCTGCTTCCGTAGCTACAGTTGCAGTGGATGTGGAACTTCCCGCTTGGATCATCTGCGCTCGTTCTCTCTGACTCCGGACCACAGCTGTGTGTCTACGGACGAGGTCGGCATTGGCTTTCACGTCCCTGTGCTTCTTCTGGTAGTGAATCAAGACCCCCTTCACAGTGCGGTTCCCGTAGTCGCAGTGCTGGCAGAAGAACAGCATTTCCGGTTCCCCTTTGTCAGATGCTCCTTTAGTGTTGGAATTACCGGACCCTTCAACTCCGTTGTTGTTGAATTGCTTCAGAAACTGTTTAGGGGGTGCGATTTGTAACTCATCCATAAGTTTCAGCAATCCTGGGGTCGGGGGTGCCTGCTTTATGTACTTTGCCGTCACCTTAATCTCCGGATGTCGCTTCTGATAGTGGACCAGAACGCCCACTACAGAGCGGTTGTTGTAGACACAGTGTTTGCAGTAGTAAACATCTTCATCCAGAGCCACAGGCAAGATGACGTTTGAAGACTTGGGGGTGCTCGTCAGGCTGTAGTTTGAATTGCTCGACAACTGCGCTCGGTCAACAGATATGACCCGCATGGTCTTCTGTATGCGGAAGTACGAGGCCTTCTGCTCGGGGTGTTTTTTCTGATAATGGACCAGCACGGAATGCATGTTGGGACTTGAGAAAGAGCAGACGTCACAGTCGTACACCACCACGTTACCACCCAGACTTTCTCGAAAAGCTTCAGCCTCAGTGTTTGCTTCTGGCGTTTTGCAGATGCTTTTGAGGGCGGGACTGGATGAAGATCTGGACCCAGATGAGGTGGAGCTGAAACTCTTGGGCCCAGAATTCAAGATTTCCCTCAGTGTTTGGGACTCAGTAGCACCCTTATGAGGCTGATCGACCATGTAGCTTGAGAAGATCATGGCATTGTTGATCTTCACTGATGGGTGCATTCTTTGATAATGGGGCATCAGGCTCCGCACATTTGGACTCGTGTAGGAACAGAAACGGCACATGTACACCAGATCTGGCTGGTTAAAGTTCAAGACGTTACTTGCTTCTGGATGGTGTGTCATATAGTGCTGGTGCAGATCATTGAAGTTGTTATATTCAATGAAGCACTCGAGACAACGGAAGACTGCGCTCTGATCCTCTGGGTCCAGGATGTATCTGAAGCTAAACTTGATATAAGGGTGCATCCTCTGGTAGTGTGTGCTGACGCTGCGAGCAGACTTGTTTTGGTACTCGCAGTGTTTGCAGTAGAACAGGTTCCCAGGTTCTTCAGTATTGTACTCGGCGTTGTCTTGATACGTCTCTCTGCTATCTTGACTGCTTTGATCTTGAGCATCTTTAGATTCCAAAGAGGCACTATAATTGTCTTCATCGTCAGAAATGGTTACTTGAACGGGAATGTTTCTGGAGCCGAGTTTGGACTGCAGATTGCGCTTTCTTTTCCCGACGCCACGCTCTGTCTGAAGGCTTCCGGAATTTCTAACATGAAGGTGCTGAGTGTTGAAGGTGTAGTGCTGACTTCGAGCCTCAGAGGTTTCTCTCTCCTTGCTTGTTTCTAAATCGATGTGATTGCCATTCTCCTCCACGTCATCATCCATCTCCTCAAGGTTAATCACATCTTCGTGCTGTTGGCTTTGACTAATCTTGCTCTGGAGGTTGTTTGCAATTTCATCAATCCTTGTCCGTTTTTTGACAGGAGAGAGATCCAAGGGCAAATCGTTGATGGACTTTCTTGCCGTCTTCCCAATAAGATGCTTCTTGGTAGAAAATCCAAGGATTGAGGTCTGAGTTTTCTGAACGAAGCTCGAGGAGCCGTAGGACTCGGACTCAGAATCTTGCTGCTCGTTGGACGAGCCCTCTTGACCCGTGACCTGTGTTCCATCACAGTATGAGTGTTTGTGTTGCTGGTGGACACGTAGACCTTTCAGTGTGATGGTGGAGAAGTTACACAGTGAGCACCGATGAGGACCCTGCTGTTCCTCAACTGCGTTGGATTTTTTCCCGTTGATTTTAGAGCTGCCGTTTCCTCCGTTCACCGGCTCGGAGCGTTCAGCCGGACCATCTACGCTTTCACTGATCAAGTCCATAGAATCCCATTCGGAAGACCCAACGTGACATTGTTTGTGCGCGTCAAGTTTTAGTGGGTTGGTGCAAAGAAAGGGGCACTCGTCACATTTATACACCGTAGCTTTGCCAGATAAGTGTATGTTCTCTATGTGACGAGAAATACTACGTCGGTGCATGGTCAAGAAGGAGCAGAAGGGGCACTGGAACCTGTTCATGTGTCTTTTGAATGGAACTCCTTTAGTTTCTAGCAGGTCATTATCCTCTTCTGACAGAAGCAGCTTAGCAGAATCCTCAGCTGACTCTGTGTAATTGGGATCATCCAAGTCACAGAGTTCATCATCTGAACTGCTTCTGGAATCATTCAGCATGCTGGCATCTAGATCCATGCCAGACCTAGACATATCTGACATGGTGAAAGTCGATCTCTCTGACAGTATGGAAGATCCTGTGCTGTTAGGTATTTTTGCTGTGAGCTGTGAGTACTGAAAACTTGATATCCCTGAAGTGGCCTTGAGTGATGCATTGCCAGATCCTTTGATTGACGAGGCATTTGCGGAGGAACCTTCGTTGCTCGCTAAATCGTTCAGGTTTAAATTGGATGTTGGAGTGCTTCTCCTGGATGAAGCAGAATCAGACTTGCTGGATCCTGCACTCCCGTCCTGGATTTTGGGCTGCTGCAAGGACACCATGATCTTCACCATGTTACGGTGCTTCTTCATCAAGTGATCGGCCAACTGCTGCCTCTGCGAAGTCTGAAATCCACACCACTCACAGTTAAAGCCTCCTCTTGACTGGGGTTTGATCATAGACTCCAGCACATTACGTTCTATGTCCTCTGGCGACTCTTCACACTGCTCTTCGACGGAGGAGGCCTCGGAGTCCAAATCCAAAACCTCTGCTTCGACAGGAGGAGCCGAGTGGCCCGGCAGACCTTCTTTGTGATGCATTTTCTGGTGTTTCAGAATCCGTGCTCTGTGTGGGGATTTATAAGTGCAATACTGGCAGGAAAAGACCGTTCCTACACCATCGTAAGTCGCGGCGCTGGAGCTGGCCTGCTTGGAAGTTTTGAGGGGTCTCTCGTCGCTCGCTTCTCCATGGACCTTCCTGGTGTGTTCACTGAGAAGAGAGCTGGATCTGAAGTACCGCACACAGAACTTGCACTGGAAAAATGGAGTTGACGTTTTGTTCGAAGGTTTTGCTGACTGGTTGTGTTTCGCTTGCTTTGAACCGGAGAAGTGCCCAAGGTCTTTATTAAAGGACTGGATGCCTGACACAGGAACAGAGAAAGAAACACAATTTCAAATGTTTGGATGGCAGAATAGCTGTACAAGTCAATATTTCTGAATCACAAATGTTGACATACCTGCTTCCTTTTTTAACGAGTCGTAATTGTGATTGTTCAAGTCTTCCTCGTCCTCCGTTTGGCTGAGGGAGTTTAACGAGTTTGACCTGGAGCGTCTGGGTGACTCGCCACCTTCTCCCACTTCTGTGGGCTGCAGGAAGGCTGTGTGGACGTCCTGTATGTGCGCCTTGAGCTCATCGTTCGACTCTGCACGGAAATCACAGCCATCGCACTGCAGCACTTCCATCGCTTAGGGCTCCCTGGAAAATCAGGGAAACCTGGTTAGAGACAGAAAGAAAGAAACGGGTAAGAGAGTATAGAGACACAGGCTGTAAACTGACACTTGGAAAGGAAATTTTTCAGCATTGCATTTCACAGCAAGACGAAAGCATTCTGAAATTCTGACAAGGCAGAACGCAACAGAAGATTCTTTCTTTTTTTGGCGAGTGGTCAGTCTGCTCCAAGAACAATAGCTGAGGAGGGATTATGGGCTGATTTGTTCCATTTTTTTATTACCCAGGGATAAGCCTCAGCTGGAGCACACCAGTGGGCCTTGGTATTTACATCAGCATGTTCCATCAGATTGCATCAAGCCCTTCTGAAATAAGATTGAGTGAATCCGCTGAGGGATGAGGAACGCTCAGGGCTTCGGAGATGCAGTGCAAACACAAAGGATTATGGGGCGGGCCGTCACTCGGAGGTGGCATTATTATGTCCCGTGACCTAAGAGCACCCGGCAACAGCATCAATCAATGAGCTGAAACAAAGTATGATTCCGTCCCTGATCAATACTTTTTCATTAATACTCGCACGGCTGCCAAATTCAGCACGCCGTCTGTGCATAAATCCCTGCTGTATTTGGGAATATTGCAATATTTCATTAGACTAAACATTTTCATAAACCAATAAAATGTTTCCATGAAAATCTACAAACTGAGCCAGAAATTACAGAGAGTACGTTAGGAACATATGATTTGAATAAAACTAATTCAGCACTAACCTCATGTAAACCTTATATCCAAAAATACATACATAAAACCACAACCGCTGCTTTTCTCTATAACACCAAGCCGTGTTTTTTTCGCCAAGCAGCAAACATGTTTTCTTTCATCACGGGTCATTCTCAATGTGATCTGCGTGGCAAGGACACGAATAATAGAGAACTCAACAACAGGAATGCATTTTAGCAGTCGTACAGGACGGTACCAGCGCTGCAGATCTGAAAGCCATCAACACAAACCAGAGTAAATCTTCAGCCTTGGCTGCCTCACTCA
The DNA here is from genome assembly GCA_012976165.1 of Labeo catla. Classification (NCBI taxonomy): domain Eukaryota; kingdom Metazoa; phylum Chordata; class Actinopteri; order Cypriniformes; family Cyprinidae; genus Labeo; species Labeo catla. Next base: position 68,862 of record VONZ01000874.1, on the reverse strand, counting down.
CCAGGACACATTCTGCGGGTGATTTCTGCAAGAAAAGGCCTCAATGTCAAGGCCAGTGTTATATGGGTTTAGTGCAATGCTACACATTAGAAAAGGCCTTGAATGCTGTATAAAACAAACAAAATAGATTCTATTTGGATCTTAGTCATTCCTAAAGGCACAATAGACCAGTTTTACGGGTTGTAAGGATAAATTGAGATCAAGGCTCTTACAAATACTATCAAGGACATGCAACTGTTATTAAATTAGAGAGACAAATGCATGAGCTACAGTTACCACACAACATACGTGCCTTAAAGATGATGTGAAATAAAAATGTACTGTTATTTACTGATTGTTTGCATTCAACAAAACCTTGCTGCTGATGTAACTAAGGCCATGTGGTTGGATAAAAATAAAAATGTAACAATATTATCCATTTTTTCATGATGCAATCAAATTCTGATGGATAAAATGAAGGGTTATACTTTATTTTGAAAGTCTACTTCCTATAAGCAACTTTGCAACTACATAGTTGAAGTTGAATATCCGTTTAGACTGCTAGTCTAAAGTTTACTCGACCTAATACCTAAAGTAGACTATCAAAATAAAGTGTTATCAAATTATGTCCCATTCTACATTGTTGATTCACTCACAAGATGAAAATAATCAAACGACAGCAGCGGTGCATGGTGAATTATGTATCAGTGCTTCAGGGTTTCATACTTGAGGGTTAAAACCCATCAAATGAGTACATGCAATAGTTATAGAGACACTAGAATGAAAACAGGTTTCATGGCTGAATGGCTGAAATTCCTGCTAGATGAGAAGATCTCTCTTGTGGAGAATAAAGACATTCGAGCTCTCACACCTATGGCTTATCACCTGTGGTAAAAGCAGACGCTGGTTTCAACCTTCACTCTCAACAACACTGCCAGTGTGTCCCAGGGCAGGTTCGCCCATTGTCTGTCGAGGTCGAGTTTCAGCTCCGCCCTGATGTGTTCCAGCACTCGAGAGGAACTCAGAACACTCATCTCGACAGTCATATCTGGACAATCCATAACGTCTGGTAGGGGAGAAAAACACGAACGCAAAAACCGGAGACATAAAACAACACGAATCGCACCTAGCAGCCCGTCCGCCGCAGCGTCAGATCCTTCAGCGGCCGTCCAGGCTAATGGGGTGAAATTTGTAAAGCTTTCATGTGCCTGGCGCGGCTCTGACAGCCACTGAGCGCCACAGATCCTTTGAGCTTCAAGGGCAGCCATTTTAAGAGCAGCAATGTGTGCTGAGGTGTTCAGGCAGAGCGTAACATGGACTCACAGATCTGATCCTCTCGCTGCCACTGGAGAGCAGCTGACAGAAATCTATCTAGCAGATGTAACGCACCCAAACCTTCAGCCTGCACAGCTCAGCAGAAGCACAGGAAAAAAAAAAAACCTTCTGGCATGCCAGCCTGAGCTCAGCCTGTCATATTTTCAACATCTTGGGATTTAAAAAAACATATCACATTTTACATGCGGCAGAAGCTTTTACCCAAAATGATTTACAGTGCATCCAAAGGTGTGCAAATGGAGCTTGTACAGTGAAGACTCTGGCACATTAGATGCTTCGCAAAAACACTTGGCTATTTATATGACCGTGGAATCCTCTCCAAGGTGTTAGAACAACATACCTGCAAACTTTCTTAAAAATGATGCACAGATGCATTTGGGACAAAGCAAAGAATGGACGCACCAAATTTCAACATGATAAATAACTCTTACAACAGTGGCTGTAACTTCTCACAGTACTGTATCTTGCATGCCGGCGTCTGTTGTGCCAAAGACTTCATCACAATGTATAAGAATTGAACCCATTATCTTAGTGTTGCGAGCTCTACCAGTCTCGACAGTGCACTGTAATTCAGTGTGATACTGGGGCGTTCACATAAAATGTGTTTTGGATTTTTCAATGCAAACATGCACTAGACGGACGTCATTGACGTCACTGCAGAAGCTTTTACCCTAAGTGATTTACAGTGCATCCAAAAGCATGCAACTGAAGCTTGTACAGTTACATTAGTTGTTAAACAAAAACACTTGGTCATTTATATCTTGCTTTAGTGCGTCAGTAGGAAACATCACTCTGGAAGTTCTCAAGACGTTAGAACAACCTACCTGCAAACTTTCTTAAAAATGGTGCACAGATGCATTTGGGACAAAGCAAAGAATGGACGCACCAAATATCGAGACGATTCATAAAACTACAGCAATGGCTGAATCTTCTCGCAGTACTGCACCTTGGAGATCGGTTGTTCTTTCAAGCAATGTTTCTTACTGGCACATTAAAGTAAAAGACAATCAGAAGTGTCTTAAATGTTTTTGTCAAGCATCTAATGTGCCAAAGACAAGAATCGATCCCATTATCTTAGTGTTGCGAACTCTACCAGTCTCGACAGTGCATTGTGCTTCAGTGTGATACTGGGGCGTTCACATAAAATGTGTTTTTGATTTTTCAACGCAAACATGCACTAGACCAGGGGTGGTGAACTCCAGTCCTGGACAGTTCAGCTCCAACCTTAATAAAACTCACCTGCCTGTAGCTTCTTAGTAAGCCTTCAGATCTTGATTAGCTTGTTCAGGTGTGTTTGATTAGGGTTAAAGCAAAACTCTGCAGGGCTGCGGCTCTCCAGGACTGACGTTCGCCACCCCTGCTCTAGACGGACGTCACTGATTGCTGCGATCAGTGTCCTGTTCAATTTGAAGACACTTTTTAAACGTTCGGCAGAAGCTTTATAGTGATTTATAGTGCATCCAAAGTCAGCTTGTACAGTGCTTTAGCACATTAGTTGTTACACAAAAACCCTAGCTTTAAAATGGTCATTCATATCTTTTGCTTTAGCGCGCCAGAAGGAAACATCACAGTGGAAGTCCAAGACGTTAGAACAACCTACCTGCAAACTTTCTTAAAAATGGTGCACAGGTGCATTTGGGACAAAGCAAAGAATGGACGCACCAAATATTGAGATGATTCATAAATAACTCTCACAGCAATGGCCAAAACTTCTTGCAGTACTACACCTTGGAGATCAGTTGTCCTTCCAAGCATCTTGGAGAAGGTTCCTACTGGTAGTTAAAGTAAAAGACAAACAGAAGTGTCTTAAATGTTTTTGTCAAGCATCTAAAGTGCTGAGGACTTCAACACAGTGTGTAAGAGATCAACCCATGATCGCTTCATTTTTAATTTAAAATCAATTTTTAAGTTGAATTAGGTGGACTTTTTTTTGCAAAAACACTGCATTGGGCATTATCAAGACTGACTAGTCTTAACTGGTTGACTGCTGACTAGTTGATTTCCAAGCATGCATTCTCACAGGACAGAGTCAAGAGCCTCTCACGTCCACAAAACGAGCTTAAAGGGAACTACAGCTTCACAAGGGGGTCTAAAAATGCAAAGCATGCCTGAACTTCCCTCTTCAGAGCTCACAAAACATCTGCAGCCCTGAGCTAAGAATGAGGAAGACGAGCGAGCGATGGGAAAAAAACTGTAAGCAGCGAATGCCGATCCGACCCGGACACCTGCGAGACCTTTCAATCCCAACGCAACCAGATTCCAAAGTCTACTGACGTTTGTTAATCACCAACCGGCCGACCTGCCGTAACGTCCTCCTCTCTGTACGCTCCCGGCGCAGCTGCCCCTCTCAAAGACACTCTCCGAATAAGCCAACATTAAGCTGATTAGAAGTACAGGGGTTTTGTCCTTAACCATTGGTCCACCACCTCACACCACACACTCACAGAGAGAGAGAGAGAGACGGACGGGACGGATGGGGTCGTGACTGAAGATTACACTCTCTGGCTAAACATTCATCATTCTGTCGCAGCAGAAACATCTCATCAGATCTCATCAACGAATAATGCCGCACTGATTATCAACATTTTCAGCAAATATATTGAGGGTTGACGGCTGAAGAACTTTATTAATTCTCTATTAATATTTACCCTGATTATTACAAACATTGTGCGTTCAGAGTTTTAAATGATATAGTCGCTCCAGGAGTATTTAATCACTCAGAGCTCAGGCCAGTTACGCTTCACTGAAGTATTACGTTTGTCTCAGATCTTTCCTCTAGAACAATATAAAAAAAATAAATATCGCAATAGTTTAACCCTCATAACACATTCGGGTCTGTTTGGAAAAAAACAAAACACGTTAGTAGGGGAATGAAACTTTCAGCTTTCAGACCCTCAAAATACACAATATTTATTTTATCAAGTATTTTTTCACACGTTTCATGTTCGGGTCATTTTTGACCCGGGTATGTACGGAGTCACGTTAGGTGTCAAAAATACTTTCTGTAAAATTATTTATGAATTTATATGAGTGTCAAAACTGTTTTGGAACTGAATTTTGTTGATAAAACTATTGCAGCATGAAAAATTGTTAATTTTCTTCATCTGAAATTGACGTTTATGCGAGTAAAATTTATTTATTTTGTGTGAAAAATTTTCAGAGTAATATATATGTTGTCTTGATGTTTTTTTTTAGAAATAAATATGTACATTTCATAAATTTTGATGGTTTTTGAGCAATCATTAATTTGATAATTAAATTCTATTCATTTCAAAGGGGTTAATACTAGTAATTCTCAAATTATATGTTCTTATAAATTTCATACAATCATATAATGAAAGAACATTTCTCCTCAATATTGAAACTAAATTTATATATATTTTGCATCATAGTTTTTTTTGGGTTAGTTCATATCTGATTTGAAATTTCAAAGAATAAATTCTTAATTAATAAAAAAGGGGTAAACGCAATAATATAATGGCAACATTGAGAACTTTTTTCAGAAGTTGCTGATAAAATAGATAATGGTTTTATTTGCAAAATATTCATTTTTGACAAACAGACCCGAATGTGAAAACAGTATAGAAGGTTATAAAAGGGTATAAGGGTAGAAGGGTATAAAAGCGAACGTGGACAGAAGCACATACTGCAGCCAAAATGCTAAGATATTTTTGCTCATAGTTGCACTGTTTCCTCAAACACGTTTCTGGTCTTTCCACAGTCTGAAGATACAGGAACTGAAGATCAGGTTCTTTCACTTCACGTCTGTGCAGACGGGTGGAGCGGGATCTTCAGCGTGCGGTTTGGAGCATGTGTGCCGATCTCGACAGACACGACGGTCTGTTATATAAGCTTATGGAACACGTTATGTAAAACACACGACAGGGTCGATCAACAGACTTCTGCCACATAAACCTCACTGGAACAGGACCAGAGATGCCAAAACGACTGCTGCTTCAGTATCGAGTTGATGCCTAAATAAAACGGGGAAGAGCTGAAAATCAGCAATTTGATTTAATTTGGCTTTATTTATATTAATATTTCACTTGATAAATAAAGAAGCAGGTTCATATATATATATATATATATATATATTTTTTTTTTTCTTCGTAACACTTTATGGTTTTACTATAAGTCAGTACACTTCGATTATCCTGGAGTCTGATTTTTACTCTAAAAAGGGGTTGGGAAGCTGATCTGAGAGACTTTCTGTCTTCTATAGAACATAAAACAAAACATTTTGAGACCTGAACAACACTGGACCCTTTGACTTTCATTTTATGGATGTTTTATGGTGTTTTTTTGTCCATAAAATGAAAGTCAAAGGCTCCAGTGTTGTTTGCTTCTTCGAAATGTCTTCTTTTATGTTTTACAGAAGATGAAAACATGTTTGGAATGACGTGAGAGTAATCGAATGATGACAGAATGACCATTTCTGGGTGGACTATCACTTTAAAGAGCCACTACAAAACGCATCACGTATCATCTAAAGGCTCGAACGCGTGAAGATACGAGCCCTGAAATCATCTCTTCGTGCGGTTCTAATCCACTCATGCGGACCGGCTAGAGAACGGCCCGTTTCCTGAAGAACACTTCCTAAAGCGTGCTCAGAGTTATTTTGGGTTGAATTGGGAATGGTGCCCTCGGTGAACACACAAAGGTTACGCAAGCAACCAAAATAACCCTGGACTGAGGGTTTGTACAAACCTACCCAGCATTCTGAAGCTGCAGAACGTACCAGCTCCTTCGTTTGCACGACGCTCGAGATCACGAGAGGCCAGAAAAGAAGAGGAAACGCACCAAGACGTCGAGTTTCACAGTCACGCTGAGCAAAACCAGCCAAAACTTCTCATGTTCTCCATTACAGCAGGAGAAACGAGCTCTGCAAACCTCTAGTTCCTCAAAGCGCTCGGTCATGTGCCGTCCCTCAAATGAGGAAGTCTCAGATGATTCTCATGATAAAGCTCGGCCTGCGCCAAAGATCTGCCAGATGAGATCAGAGACACAAACAGACCCGAACCGCTCTGACACAACCAGTTCCTGTTCTCACTGGAGTTTCCTGATAAACCGGATTGAAAAAATGCCACGAGTAACACATAACGACAACTCCAACCATTTACAACATCACGTCTAAAAGAAAAAAGAGCCTCAGAGAGCCTTTGACAATCTATCCATTCAGCTTCACAGGTCTTTCCCAGAAAAAAATAATCTTTCCCAGAAGAAAAATACATCTTTAATGCACACGCTACTAGTTAAAACTCTTCTGCTCACTCAGGCTGCATATATTTGATTAAAAAATACAGTAAAAATCAGTATAAAAATATTACAATTTAAAATAAATATTAAAAAAAAGTAAAATTATTACAATTTAAAATAGCTGTTTTCTATGTGAATACGTATTAAAATGTAATTTATTTCTGTGATGCGCAGCTGAATTTTCAGCATCATTACTCCAGTCTTCAGTGTCACATGATCCTTCAGAAATCATTCTAATATGACAGCATGATTATCATATTTTAATGTAAACTGTGATAAACCTAAAAAGTTTGGAGTAAGATAAAAGATTACGATTATTTTCAACACTGCTAATAATAAGAAATATTTATTAAGCAGCAAATCAGCATATAATAATGATTTCTGAAGGATCATGTGACACTGAAGACTGGAGTAATGATGCTGAAAATTCAGCTTTGATCGCAGAAATCAATTACACTTTAACAGATATTCACATAGAAAACAGGTATTTTAAATTTTAAAAAAATATTTTACATTTTTACTGTATTTTTGATCAAATAAAAGCAGCCCTGGTGAGCAGAACAGACAAAATCATAAAAAAAATCTGTCCAAACAGATCCACACAGATAACAAAAAAAATTATTAAAAGATTCAAAGAATGCAGAAACTTTCTGTAAAAGTGAACAATCACAAACATCCAAGCACAAATCAATACGTCCACTTCACGTCACGTTGACTATTTCCCGATGTTCATATCAACAGATGTGAGATCTTCTGGAGTGATGTGCTCATAATCTTCTTCCTCCATCCAAATCATTGGCTTTTATGTTTCAAAGCAAATCCCTTCCAGGAAGCATATGGCAGCAGAAATAGGTCAGCCATTAACAAACCAACATGAAGCTTCTGAGACGCATCCAACACAAGCCTTTCCCAAGAGTCACTTTAAGACCCGCTAACCCTTCTGCAAAAACACTAGTATTATTCTCCACTCGCTCTGTTCTTAACTGAACCTCCCTCGAGAGACTCTTTCCTTTATAAAACACATGATAATGGACTGATATATCAGCAATATCACGCAAGCAACAGAGCTTTTATACAACAGCTCAATAAACAAAGTTAATATGGAGTAACTTACATTTTAGACACATTATTGTCTCACTCCTCTATGAATCAGTGCTGAAAGAATCATCTGAATAAATGATTCAATAATTTACTCATAGTTAGCCACTTGTGCTATTTCTGAATGAATCAGCTTTTGAACAAATCAATTAAGTGAATGATTCAGTGACTCATTCAAAGACTGCCACTTGTTTCTTTTCTGAAAGAATCAGTGATAAACAAATAGTCTGAAAGAATGATTCAACAATTCACTCATAATAGACCCTTGTTATGTTTCTGACTGAATCACTGTTGTTTCTAAATGAACCTGTGTTTTTAAACAAAATGATTAAGTTAAAGATTCAATGACTCATTCAAAGACTGCCACTTGTTTCTTTTCTGAAATAATCAGTGTTGAACAAATAGTTTGAATGAATGATTCGACAATTCACTCATAAGAACAGTTGCTTGTTTTGTTTCTGACTGAATCACTGAATCACTGTTGTTTCTGAATGAACCTGTGTTTTTGAACAAAATGATTAAGTTAAAGATTCAGTGACTCATTCGTTAAGACTCTCCTTTCACTCCTTTCTTCTCTGAAAAAAATAATTTGAAAACTCATTTGAATGAACGATTCAATGACAGTTTCTAAAATTAATCAGCATTTGTGAACGACCTGATTGAAAGATTCAATGACTCATTCATAAAGTCACTTGTTTCTTTTATGAATGAATCAGTGAAGTTGAACAAATCATTTGAACGAATGACTCGATGACTCATTAAAAGAATCACACTTTTTCAAATTCCTGAATAAATTAGTGTTTTGAATGAATCTGTTGACTGAATGATTCAAAGAGTCACTGATCTGCAGAAATCGTTGCTGAACCATTTTTGCACATTTTTGTACCAAACAGTCATATAAACATTGATTTGAACAAATTAAGCTTGATTTATAAGCTCTACAGTGAGACTTTATTGTCTGCTAAATGTGAACTGACACAACAATATGAAGTTTTAACCTTTCTGTAGAAACATCATCAGACTGCTAATGGATGGGAATCCATCTTAAAGGGTTCTTCACCTCAAATAACCAAGACCACTACTGAAAATGACTTCAGAACCGCTAAACAGTGCTGGTGTTCATCTTTTACACCATAACGGAGTTAGTTTGCGTGAGTGTCCTGTAATCTGGTGACGATCATCTGCGTCTGTACACCAGTTGCAACATAAACCACTCGACAGCGCTCAACTCTTGCTCAACTCAGCAAGAAGATCAAAAACTAGGAGAAAATCCACAAACATCATCAAATCCACAGGTATTCTTTTCACAGTAAATACATTTAAAGCATCTCAAGAATCTCTGAAATACAAAATGGTTTCATGAGATCTTAAAAATGGTCTTTTCTAGAAGAAGACTGATTTTATTTCTTCAAGAGAAGCATGATCTAACACATCCAGTGTAGGGTTCACCAGATTTCTGAGCACACTTCAAAGCTCAAAAGTCAAAATGTTTATAATTATCTATGGAAAAAAAAACACATAATATAGTTTGCATGTTTTTAACAGTGTTTAACAAAATATGAGAACATATGATGAATAATTTTTAACATTTTCTAATTGCATTTCATTTTAATTAATATTGATAGAAGACATTTTGTTTGTACTATGTTGGCCTGGCTTTTTTTTTGCAGTGTATTGGCAGGCTTTTAAACATGTGGTAAATCGGGGATATTTCCAGTGAACAGCACACCAAAAACCAGGACTGCAGCCAGAAAACAGAGACGTCTGGTTACCCTACACTCTTAAAAATAAAGGTCTTTACTGGCATTGATGGTTCCATCAAGAACCTTTAACATCCATGGAATCTTTCTATTGAACAAAAGGTTCTTTATAGTGGAGAAACTGATGCTTTAGATCATTAAAATGATCTTCACACACCTTTTGGACGCTTTATTTCTAATACGAGCGCAGAAACAGACAGCAGGAATCAGTGGTGTTCAGCTGAAGCTTCTGAGAAGCGTGCGTCTCAGGCTGCGGTTGAAGAGTCACCTCGCTCCACTGATCATGACTGAATTATCTCCTGCATCAGCGCTAGCGACTCCATTTCACAGCTGACACTGGTCATCCACCATTTTGTGCTCCTCAAGGCAACGGCTGCAGATCTTCCTGACTCTTCAAACCCCGCTGGCCTTTTCACGAGAGACCGACACGTGCGTCACACATGAGAACCAACACCTCACCAGCTTCCTCCAGCGGCTCTCATGCTGCGAAAGCAAAACTAACACCAGACCAAAACGCAAATCACGCGCGAGATCTGTCTCCTGAAACAAACGTCTCGGCCTGTGCTCAAAACCTCTGCAACATCTCAACGTGGACACTTCCAATCAACCCATCTGAGCTGCTGTGATGTACGCCGTCTCATTCGGGACGTTTGAGTTGATGCTGCGACGCCATTAGGGCTCGAGTGACATTTGAGCAGGAAAATATTGGTTTCAAGTCAAAATAATTCAATGAATTGAAACAATTTTCACAAAGAAACAGCAATACGTTGAATTAAATAGTAGCACGACTCAAATAACATTTTCTTGTAGAATGTACTCGAATCAAAATCAACTTCTACACGAGATCGACACGCTTCACATAAAACCACAACGTGTCTGAAATCTGCTCAGCAGCGTATCAAAGAAATGTCTCGTAATTAAAAATGCTACTTTACACTTACAACCGAAGTCTTAGACACTATCTCAGCTCTGCATTATTGAAAAAGACATATTTCATCCTCACTGAGCTTCAGTAATTGCCGGCCTCAGGCGTGGGAACGTTTTATCTAATGATGATGGATGAAACTCCTGGAGATCCTCCACTCAACAAGGTCACGCTTTCCATAAGCACTTTAACACCAATCTGATCGCCAAAACACGTCAAGACGGCTCATTTGCGCGCTGGATTATGGTGTGTAACCTGCATTTTTCACCCCAAAATACTGTCATCATTTACTCTGACCCAAATCATCTCAAAGGACTCAAATCTGATTTATACATATTTAAACTTAAACCGTCATGATTGGTTACGAATAACACATCTACCGATGACACGCTGCATCATTTGACATCAAGCACGACGTGTCTTTCACATCAAAAACACATGAGATTGAAACAAAGATTTGAAGACGATATTTTGAAGAACGTTTCAATTGTTTTTGATACAATGAAAGTCAATAGGGTCTAAAAAACCCCCCCCAGTAATTTTCATTATATGGAAATAAAAACACAAAAATCTTTTGAAAATATTGTTTTTTGTGTTCCACCAAAGAAAGAAACTCATGCAAGTTTGAAGGACATGAGGGAGAATAAATGAAGACAGAATGATGATTTCTGGTCGAACTAGCACCAGGGTTCCTGCAGGCTTTATGAAGATAAATTTAAGACCTTTTTAAGACCAATTAAATAAAAAAATGATCTTTATGATCTCTGTTAACATCTAAGTTATAGTAGAACTCATTTACTTTTAGTAACTCATTTACTCACTAAATTAAATTAATTTCACAAAAAATAAGACTAAAACAAAACAAAACAGAAATGTTTTCACAGAAAACTGAACCTGAACAACAGGTCTCCATGTTGTAAATGACACTACACTATACTGTATTACACTATACTGTGTTGAGTCTCATTACTCCACTACACTTCACTGCACCACACTACACTATACTACACAATACTACACTGCATTATACAACACTATTCTGCACAATATTATACTTCACTGCACCATACTAAACTATACTACACAATACTATACTTCACTGAACCACGCCACACTATACTACACAATACTACACTTCATTATACTACAGTATTCTGCACAATATTATATTTCATTGCACCACACTAAACTATACTACATTATACCACACTGCACCACACTTTACTACACTGCACTATACTACATTACTTTGCACAATAACACATTTCACTGCACCACACTATACTACACAATACTATACTATACTATACTATAATGCTATACTATACTACACTACTCGGTTATGCTATATGTAACTGCACCACACTACACTATACCATACTTCACTGAACCACACTACACTATACTACACGATACTACACAGTGCTATACTGAACAATTCTGCACAATATTAATTTTCACTGCACTACAGTAAACGATACTGCACTATATCACACTATACTTCACTGCACCATACTACATGGCACTTTACTACACTACACAATATCCCGAGATCATACTACACAATATGCACAATTTCATATGCTACATTATGCTATATTTCACAGCACCACACTAAACTGCACTATACTACACCACTCTGCCCTGTATTATACTTCACTGCACCTCACTGAAGTACACTATACAATACTATACATTACTACATTACACTTTTTGCACCATACTACACAATACTATTGCTCTAAACAAACTCTGGGGGTCGAGAGGGCAAGACGCTACAAATAGTGTCATTAAACAAAGTTACAGTACAAATGTTCACGCTTCAGCATCCAATGAGGCCATCAGAGCTTTGGGAGCGACTGTAAGAGGAAAAGAATGAAACGCTCAGGACCAAAACACTGGAAAATAACCAGGAAGCGTTTTCCCTCAGGAAACCTTCAGTTCCAATTCCGCTGTTCTCTTTCTGTCTTTGGCCTGATTCGGGCCGTTTTCTCAAGCCAATGAGTGTTACCATCAAACCGCATACAACATCAAAGCGTGAAGACACGCTCGACCAAAGACGAGAGATGTTCCTGCGTTTGGATCTCCTAACGAAGCACTATTCCCAGCTGAAGGACAACAAGAGCCTGGGAGGTTTTGGAGCAAATATTGATTTGACTAAAAATCAAGTGTTTACTGAAGAATCAACCTCACTTGAAATGTCCATTTACATCTGTGCTTGAGTTTTGACTCATCTGCAGCACAGCATCATCCCAAACAGCCGAACAGCATGATGTCAGAGGAGCCGTATGTGTCATCAGAGTCATTTCCACCCAGACAAAACACATCAGAGAGGTGTTCACATTACGTTTGTCTTCAAACTAATGTTTACAGCGAATAAACATCAGTTCACGCAAACACAATGAAACTTTACTACTTTTAACAGCCATAATTATGCCCAACAGACACTTCAGAATAAATCTTGGTGTAAATGTGTGCCCGTTCGTTTACATCACGTTTAAACATGCGGCTCTGATCTAAAATCATTTATAGCCAATATTTTGGCTATAAGGAAGAAAAACTTCTTTGAATGGACTCAGTGGACAGTTTCTGCAAGTGCTAGTTGTGCCAAAATTGACAGTCAGGACATTTATAATGTGACAAAAGATCCTGAATGCTAGTGCATATTCCTAATTTAACATTTAGATTGTAAACGATATGTCCACAATGCTAAAATCGGTCACCACAGCTTTACAAGCAGTCTTCTGTTTGTGTTGAAAATGCAGCAGAGTACAGGAAGTACAGGAAGAGTACAGGAAGAACCAGTTACCAACTTGAAGGACTTGAAAGCGCAACTGACTGTTGGCGATTCTGCACATGCCACCAATGACAACAACATCTAAAGAGCACGTTTGTACAGCAAATGATGTACGTGACATTTCTAAGGCTTATTTTACACAATACCTGCACTAAAACACTCGTGGATAATAAACTGACCAGGCCTCTGATTCATTTGTTAATCGTTTAAGCGTTTGTACGATCAGATGACGCCCATCACTGAACAACATCTATACGTTAAGGACGTCCATCATCCATCATTTTTTGTCTGTCTACACAGAGTTATCAAGCTTCTCCTCCAAAACTTTCACAAAGTGCAATAAAACTCAAGAGTAAGTGAAGACTCACGCGAGAAAAACCACAATCTGAACATGAACCATGAGCGTTTAGCTGAAGGGTCTCAGACAGACAGACTCCAAAACTCACATCTATAAATAGCAACACAACATGCCAATGTCCCGCGTCCACAATCGCACGCGTCCCTCCCGGAGAGTCCGCACGCCTCAAGTTGAGGCGCAAACGTCTCTTCCAGCCGCACGTCAGAAAGACGAGCGAGCCATTAATATTAACTCACCGACGAGAGCTTCCTTCCTTCCAACTTCTTCAATATTTAATCAGACTTGGACACTGGCACCTTCCAGTCGAGCGGGACAGAGGCGAGCGGATCTGCGACAACACCGCCGCTGTTCGCTCTCAAAGGACGCCTTGTCCTGCCTCTGCGCTCGGCCTGTATAGGAACAGAGCCGTCTACAGAACGCTGAATGTTTCCAGACACATCTGCAGATCCTGCAGAAGCACAGAGACGCAGATACTGCTGGATCATCAGACACGACGAGAGAACAGAACAACGACGAACTCGCTGTACAGTGATTCTTAACCTTTTTGACTTGAAGGCCCACCATACATATATACACATACCACAATGTCATATTAACTGATCAGGAATCAGTCTAATATTATCTGTTAGTCTGATTCTAAAAATTGTGTGCTGCACAATATTTGTGTGGAAAACGTCATACGTTTTATTTTTCTGTGTTTGGATGAGCAGGGTTTTTGCTGCATGTCATGTTAGTTTCTCATGCACTCTTAAATCACACCAGATCAGCTGAGGAGAGAAAAGTTCATCTTGTGGTCTCAGAGTCTCAGAATAAACCCCTATTAAACGCTGTGACTGAGACACACGTATGAGACGCAAATAAAGCAGCGTCCCGGACGAGAAATCAGACCGATCTGTGGTCTGAGGAACCGGCGGAACGGAGACGGCCACATCCCACTTCTGGATCCGCCAGAGGAACAAGACTTCCATACAAACTCACACTGGAGATCGAAAACACTCGATCGTTTCTGTATTTCTGCAGGAACTGAACCACAGTGTGATCAGATATTTATCTCAACTAGAGAATATAATTAAACAAACTAAACCAGCTAAAAGATATTTTAAAGACTTTGTGGTCTACCAATCTACTAGACAAATCTACTGAACAAAAAACGTGTGAAATGAATGAGGAAAACGCTGTAGAGAAGACAGAAGACGACTGGGAAAGTCTTAAACGGTTTAACATTTGAAAATCATCTTTAAAAACCATTAACCATTATTAATAAAATTGTGGAAAATTATTTATTATTATTATTATTGCATTAATTTTCTACAATTTATTTGTTAAATATTTTTTATTTCACATTTTAAAAAACATGTTTTTATTTCGCAATAATCACCATAATATTATATTAATTATAATAACAATAACGTTATTATCATTACTTTAGTCATAAAATACTATAATATTAATAATAAATATATTATTATATTATTTTATATAATATTTAGTCATCAATATAATATAATATAATATAAAAATAATGATAGTAACATTATTAGCATTACTTTAGTCATAAAATAATAATATAATAGTCATAATATACAAATCTAAAATAATTTTATTGCATTGGACAGGAAGAAAGAAGAAAAAATAATAATAATCACAATTTGATTTTTACCCCCTAAATGTTGTAACCCTAAAATGTAGACAATTCTCAAGTGTTCAAAAGGTTTCACTGGTAATGACGTGTAATTAAGTGAAATTATAATGGACATGACGATTGAACTTGAATATTGGCTTAGGGTCTATATTTATGTGTATTGATTATTCAGACAAGCATTTGTTTGAAATATTGTCCTGCTACTATATTGTTGGTTACGCTACTGGTTTTCTAAATTAAAACACACAAATGTGCACCACAGCTAATTATGAGCCAAGCGAGGTTACGTAAATGAACGCAGCGTACAGTCGCTTTTAACCAGAGGCTCCGTTTCTAATGTCCAGCACAACGTTATATAACTTATGTCTTCTTTAGATAAGAGTGAAAGCGCTCCTCACGCATGTGTGTGTGAGACTCCAGAAACCAATGCATCACGTCAAGAAAGCGTCCACTGGACCATTTCAATTGGCTTTTGTGTGTCTCGCTTCTTTCTCTGTCAGGCCGCCTGAGGAACAACTCTAAACTTCAGCGCTTCTGTGAGTTTCTGCCTCCTTCAGCGGCCTCAACCGACTGAAAGGTCCATTTTGTAGCTCAGATCACTCGACCATCAAAATGGAAGCCCTTCAGCTGCCTGGAACGAGCAGCGTCCTTAAAAACAATCTGAGACGCAGCGCGCTCCTCCTGCAGGAAAGCGCTACGATCACGTGCGTCTCCTCACTAAAGCCTGCAATCAGTCAAAGATCTCAATATGAATTTTAGAAGAAACGTCCGAGACAAAGCCGACGTGAGGACGGAGCGACGGCGGCATCCGGTTTATCACACGGACGCAGAAGTCTGCATGGACAATGAGAGTAATTAAGGTGACCCGAAGAAAGCAGAAGATGGCCTGGAGCCACGGGACGCTTCTGCACGTCGCCCACCTTATTAATAACACAAGCAGCCTTTGACATTCAAAATTATTCAAATGAAATCACCACATTACTCCATGCACACAAACAGCCGTGGCCTGAAAAACCTCCGTAAGATCAGAGTTCAACCTCATACGTCTGATTTATCGGACTCGTCTTTCAGATGCTGAAACAGCTAATCCATAACGTCGATTACAGCCGCGCCATTAATCCAAATAAAAACGGAAATCGCGATACGGCTTAAAGCGATTGTTACAATGGCTGTCGCTTTTGGGGTTTTTACACTAATGAAAAAAAGAAATTAAGACAACCATTGTTAATATCAGTAGTAGTAGCAAACTTTTTTTAAAATTATTAGTAGTTTTAGTGTTGTTAATTATTTTTCTTAAATTCAATTTACATTGTTTAACAATTTATTTTTCTAAAATAATAAAATATTTTTTAAATAAATAATAATAATAATAATAATAATAATAATAATAATAATAATATTACTGCTAATACCATCAAACTTTATTATTCATCAATTGTCATTATTATTATTATTATTTTTTATAGCCACATAATTATAATTACATACAAAAAAAAAGTGTTTAAATTGCAAATGCACAAAAAAAAAACAAAAACAAAAAAAAAAAACAACAATTTGATTTTTCCCCCAAATTGTGTGGTCTAAAATCAATAATGAACAAAATTTAAAAATTTAAAAATTTAAAAAATAAATAAAATAAATATCAAAAGCAAAAACTAATACTACTCAAGCTTGCCAGATTTTCAACAAAACCCGCCCAATCTCTACGCAAATCTAGCCCAAAAGTGGCCCAATCCATTTACAAAAAAATAAAAAATAAATAATAATAATAATAATAAAACAAACATTACAGGAAGTAAAATACATGTTTTTGGCGTGGTTTCCCTAGTAAAAATCAGCATTCCAGGGGCTAAATATTGCGTTATTGGGGTCACTTCAACCCACGGACATGAAAAACAACCAGCAGCAAGAGTGTTAAAGTAGCCCAATTCTGCTGGAAAACCACAGACTTGGCAACACTGATCAACAACTCATATCATCTAGATTTCAGTTTCACATTCATAAATTCGACTTCATTCAGTCATTCACATTTTGTAGTTTGCCTACAACATAATGAAATGCATAAACTTTGATTTCAATGCAAATACTAGTCTACTGCACTAGAAAGAATCGTCTTTGTCCAGTATCTGTGCTAAATATACATATTTTTTTTTTTTAATTGACAGATAAAGTCTTTTAAACTCCTCATCAACATTTGCATGCATTGTTGCTAGTATTTTGTTGTCCGGTCTATTGTTTTTCAACTTCGACGCACGACACGAGGCCAGCACTGCCACCTCGTAAAACTAGGAATTAGTGCGAGTAACTCGCCAGTAAACAGATCGTACGAAGTGCACACTGTATCATACACTATTTCATTTAGTGATTTATACTTCTGCTTTACACAAGCAGCTGTTGTTTGTTTTAGAACGCACACTTTGTTTTAGAAAACTCACTTCATTTTGTAAAAATCGTGTCTAGTTGAATTTAATGTAAAACATGTTAAAATATTTTGACAAGTTAATGGTAAAAGCAACTTACTGATCATGTGTTTATTTAAATGTATATATTTGCTTATAAAGTGTACCGTCGTTTACATTCACTGTATTTGTTTTCACAACCTTCAATTTGTCAACACTTGGAACGATGTGCTCGTGAAACTTTTTTCCATTAAAAAACAAAACAAAACAAATTGCAGAAATAATCAACAGCTGCAGCCGCTGAGTCTCTAACGCTGGAGAAACATCTAAATATCAGCTATTACAAACTAGTTCGGTCTCCATGTTTTAATAAACATTAGTAAAACCATAAACCATTACATCCACAGATGAACGAGCTCTAGTCGTAACGCACATCTGGAGAATAACAGCGCGTTCGTGACAGTCGCAGATCCCACTACAAAACACTCACTAACAGCAGCTCCTGCTCTAAAAGTGAAATAAAGTCAACAGGTATTACACATACAGCACTTCTGAACTCTAGTGAGCTTCTGCTGACTACACAGGTGGACTAACAGTTCATTAGAACAGAGTTTGACATTAACACCGTTTTGACATTATTATAAAATTATTATAAAATAATAGGAAGTGAATAGGCATGCTTGCTTTAAAGCTGCTTTCAAACTGTGAAAACAGCACACAAAGAAACTAAAGAGCAGAAGTTCTACAATCTAATCTATGATGTCTATGTAGGCAGCTCACTAGGGTTTGGAACAGCTCGTGTTTACACCGTTAACTTCACCCTCATTGGCTTATCATTAAAAATAGATGATGCCTTTGTGTCCATTCATTCGTTTTCTGTGTTCAACATGACAAAGAGACAATAAAGGACGTGCAATAAGCTTCACTGAGAGTCATAAACAGATTTGACACAGGAGAGCAAACGTCTGCACGATCTACAATCATCTACCAGCCAAAAAAAATACTACAACAATAGCAATCATCGTTCGGTAAACAGACATCGCACGTTCTCTCTAGTGGACTATTTTACTGAGCACTACTGAGCTGAACAGGCTTCAGACTGGATCTTCATGAAAAGTGGGTCAGCGGTGAGCTTGAACCATGAGCCATCGCTGCGCGCTCAACAGTTGCATAAGACGGCTTTTAGCTTTTCCAGGTCAGACGCTCGACCAGATCAAAGTCATTACTGTGAAAGAACAGACATATTCCCCCAAAAAACCTAGGAGCGATTTGGAGGTGGAAGAACTTGGACGGACGAGTTGCAAACTAGACCATCACACCCACACGTACGCTTGGTCACAAATCCATAAAGCACAATTGTGTTATTGAACCGCCAGTGAAAAGAGCGCAAAGAATGATCTCAGAGCTTCGATAAACCACAAAGAACCTGCTTGGAAACATCAGACAGCAGCAGGCCCTTAAAAACAGCCAGTAACCTTCATGTGAGAGAACCTGTTTGCCCTGACATGGGAGACGTGCCACCATTTTGAGTTCCTCTGGCCTGCGTCTGTCGCATTGAGTGTGTGTGTGTGTGTGTGTGTGTGTGTAGCGCGCTGTCTTTGTCAGCGGGATTTCACAGTGGCCAGAGCGATTGCAGAAGGACACACACACACACACACACAGAGCCAATGGAGAAACAACCGCCTTTCACCAAAAGCTTTGATGGTGTGCAACGCTGAACGTGTCACAATCGCACACACGCATGTCAGATTATCAAACTACAGCCAGACAAGTGCACAAATATTCACTTTCACTTCCAAGCAGAAGCTTCAGATTTGCTCCCAAACGACACAGGTGCATAAAGGAAGTATATAGAGAGAGAGAGAGAAAAGTTGAGCATTTGCAAGTTCTAATCTTCAACACAGAGATCATCAACAGCTTGCACGCGTGCACAAGTTCATCCACACAATTCCACTCGCACTCACATCAAACTAAAGTTAATTTCTGAGCCCCTGAGATCTTCTAGAGCACAGAAAGTGTACGTGAGGAGCGTCTGTAGGCCAACCTTACAGAGCAGCACAAACACGCTAAACTCATCGGCGAGCCGACGCTTGACTCCGCTGGTTATTAAAATATCGCGGGGAAACTTCACGCACGCCAGAGTCGCAGAATAGAGGGGGAAAAGTGCAAACGAGCACGAAATGTGTCACCCAACGCGCGTCCGGCTCCATGCAGTGGCCAGTGGCAGCAGGAGAAAGTCAACCTTTGTTCTCCAGACTCCAGCGAGACTCCATTTTCTGGAGGAACCCTCGGTGTCATTCTACACCTGCGGCGACAAACACCTGGAGCCCGTCGCGGAAAACAACACGAGCGCTATTTTCACGTCGCCACATTGTAACACTCTGGTCACGTCACGAGAGCGTAGCGCGCCGCGCGTCTGCACGCGTCGCGTTCGCTCGTCCGTCCGTCCGTCCGTCTGACTGACTAATGGACGCGGAGCTCCAAATCCGTGCAATGGCTTCCAGCGCGGCGAAAAGCGCCCGTCACATTTCGCATTTCGTCCCTCGAATGCGCTCACCGGCGGCGCGGCGATCCCGCGACGCTCCTTCCAGTTGGGGAAAACACGCAGCGGACGCGAATTCGGCTCTGGAGGAGACGCTCCAGCAACGCGTCACTTCGCGAGCACCAAGGTGCCCGTTTTGGAGGATTCGCTCGGTTCGGGCTCCTCGCGGGTCACCACGGCTGCTCCTGGGAGGCATTAAAAGCGCTTTTCCAGGTCGTTCCCCAAGCGCCTCTCCACGGATCCCGAGCTCGAGCGCGTTATTATGGAGCGTCAAGAGCGAGGCGAGATGTGGACGATTGTGAAACCGAATACTCACGGCTGGATCCTGGATCTTCTGCGAACTTGTTCCCGGTCTAGAGCAGCAGGATGTTCGCCATCTTCCTTCTCGCTGCTGCTGCTGCCGCTGCTTCTTCTTCTTCTTCTTCTCCTCCTTCTCCTTCTTCTTCTTCTCCTTCTTCAGTACGGCAGCTGCAGATGACCTGAGCTCCGGCTGTCTCTGAATAATGAGCAGCCTCAGAGACAAGGAAGACAATCTGCTAAGCAGGCAACACAAAGAAGTTTTGGAGTCTAGCAAGCACCAGAGGGTGCACAAGAGTTTGCGATGAGACAGTGAGACAGGAGGAAGGTCCACAGAGCCTCTCATGACTCCAGCAGTAATGGAGCTCAAACATGGAGCCCCTCACGGCGCTTATGACACATTATGATGAGCCATATGATGAGGACGCGTCATTACAGCGCTTCATTATACACCGCGCTCGCGTCAGACGCCGCACAGACGCGCGTTCGCTCCATAGCGAAGCTCGATATTCGTCATGTTCTCCAGCACCGTGTCAGGAACCCTTTTATTGGGTTCCAAGTGCACGAGGCTCATTATCCGGCACGGTGCAAACAAAATGGTCACGTGCTGTTCTTTTAGCGTCGCTCTTTCCAAATAAATGGCGTTTTGTCAATCGCGTCGAGTGCGTTTGTGTCTGTTTAGATATTGTTCATTTCATCTGAACCTGGTGTACGGTGTAGACTGTGCACCCTTCACCCTGATATTACATCCATTATTTCACATACGGTGATATATCCGACTGGAAGAGATATTTTAAAATGTTCTCAAAGTTTATGGAGTGAAATCGTAGCTTTTATATTCATATTCAGACCTGGGTAGTAACTGATTACATGTAATCTGGATTACGTAATCGGATTCCAAAAATACTCGGAATCAGACTACAGTTACTATTTCATGGATTACATGATCACATATTATGTACACAATAGCAATGGATTATTCATATTTTTTAAAGGCTCCTTTCTAAAATAGCCTGCTGCTTATATACATTTAGAAAGTCTTCAGGTTTTGTGGACATTCACACAAAGATCAGTCATTAGCCAGGCGGCGACAGAATTTGAGCACTGGATTTACAAAAATCAGACGTGTTTCAACATTTTATCAACTACTGATTTATCAAACACTGATTTTTATTTCAATTATTACTCTGTAGGTTATTTATCTCTCTTTCAAGCACATTAAAATGCACAAACTATTTTGTCATCTGATCTCTTTTCACCAAATATATTTACTCAAAGTGCCCCTGAGATTTAAAATAAATATTTTAATAACCAAGCATGTTCATTGGTTCTCAGACATTGGTTATAGTCACATGACATGCAGGAAAACAAATAATATATTTATGTTTTTTATTTTGATTGATTTTAAAATGATTTATTTTAATGTTAACAATTTCTATGATTTAATTAATTATTAGCTTTTTTTTTAATTAGCCCCTGCAGTTCCTTCACAATGTTTAATGCACTTCATGTTGTTAATAACAAATGGAATACATTATCTTACTCTTTGTATTTTTATGTCAATATGGTACAAGATTATCTTATTTAATTTAATGTGATAAATGAGTTGGGTCAAAAGTAATCTAAAAGTAATCTGATTACATTACCTAAAATAGGTAATGTAATGAATTACGTTACTAATTACAATTGAATTAATGTCATTTGGAATCAGTAATGGATTACCATTTGTAAGTAATCTAAGATCTGTTCATATTTAATACACATTCTCATAACATCAAGAAAAAAACATTTATAGAACAAGAAAGCCCTCATGACGTTATTTTTACCTGATGGATGTTTTCATAAAGTCGCGAGAAGTTAAAAATAAACACAAACATTGTTATATAATGGGTAAAAATAAAATTAGTTGAACATTTAAGAAACGTTTTAGGAGCCTTTAAATAACATTGTTATAACAACAAGAATGTCTGTAGAATATAAAACAAACATTCAAACAATCTAGTAAAAATAAAGTTTGTAGAACTTTGTAAGAAACATTTTCATTTCAGCATTTTCAGACTATTAAAAGTAAATGTTCAAAAAAAAGTTTTATTTTGAGTGAAAATGTTGCAAGAAACATTTTTGTAACTTTTAAATAACATTATAATCACAACAAGAAAACTGGATGTTTCAGCGGTTTAAAATGTTGAAATAAAATTAAAAATAAACCAAAAAATTACATTTGTAGAACATTTAAGAAACGTTTTAGGAACCTTTAAATAACGTTCTTATTACAACAAGAAAACTTCTTAGAATATTAAAAGTAACTATTCAAATAATGCTTTATTTGGGGTGAAAGTAAAATGTTGCAAGAAACTTTTTGTAGCTTTTAAATAACAAGAAAACTGGATGTTTCAACGTTTTAGAAACATTTCATAACAATGTTCCCACAATGTTTTTATAACCCGAATCTGTTATCTGGTGCAGTAATGGCTGCTGGTGGACCAAAGACAGGACTGAGCAGAACGAAGGAATCACATCTGATTTCCATCTGAACTCGTCCTGCAGACGAGCTGTTAAACGGCTAATTGACGTGTTTTCCAGCGTCTGAAGTCATAATGCAGGTGTCTGGAATGTCATTTGCATTCAAACTGCACGCTGGGAAGTCGTACTCCTCTCCAGCAGTATTTATGAAAGACCGCACGCTTGTTTCCTCCCGTTCGTCGCCACTTGACACAATGGTTAATTAGATTTTTAGCTGCTCTTAACCGCTAATTCATAAATCATAACTCAATGAGCCTGACTGACACAGAACACCAATAAAGCGTGACAGAATCATAAATCGGTGATGCTTGTGATGTTTTCCATTTTCGCTTCGAATGACATTCAACATAATGGTCGACTCAAACGGTCACGCGTTCGATTCCCAGGGAATTCGGATAAAAGCGTCTGCCAACTGCGTAAATGTAAATGCAATGTCATAAATGCATCAAGAAATGAAGAATAAGCAGCAAAATCAAGCTTAAAAGTGAAAAACCTCCTGTCCTACTGGTAAAGAGCACTTCAACTCAACATGAGAGCTAAAGTGACTCTCTTAATTCATGCTTCTGCTCTTGCTGTGGATGATTCATTGATACACTTATTTTTAAAAGAAAAAAGGTCTTGATAACCCACCTTTATCCAACATCCACCTGTAGAGAAAATCAATTAATCTCACAGAGAATATAAAATATCACTGTAAAAACACTTTCAATGTGTATATTAAAACATTCACTCAAATAAAATCTGTCATCATTTAATCAAATCTTCAGAAATCTGACCTGAATTCAAGCCATCAGCCCTTTTTAAGACCTTTTTAAGTCTGTTCAAGAGTCACTGGTATTTGTGTGGAAATAAATAGCTCATAAATTAATATAAAGGCCACACTTAAAGTTCATTTTTATCAGCAGTTGATGATAAACCGCTGCTCATCACATAGAGAGCAAATGCTGTAGTATTGATGGGAAACACTTGGTTATGTTCAGAATAACACACTACCTAGATTTCCAAAGTATATAGCATGCAACTTTTGCATTTGTTGGCTAAATGCACTGAATATCCCACAATGCAATTATTTGATCAGCCTGAAAAATTAGATAAAAAATGCAAAATGACTGCATTTAATGCACGCAACATGATGAGGTCAAGTGAGAAAAATGTGTCAAACTACTGTCTGAAACACCACTTATTGCAAAACACTATTAAAATGTACGTCAGACAGTTTCCAGTGACCACTGTGCAGTATGCAGTGAGCTAGTGTTCTATTCTGAGCACAGCCCTTAAGAGAAACATCAAAATAAAACCAACTTATATTGATGAAAGAGAGCAGAAGATGTTTCTGTTTAGTCTCAGATGAGCTCTAAATCTTTATTACCTGCTCGACTTCACCGCATCATGTTTCAGGTAAATATTTGGACACAAAGGCAGGTGTAATAGACAGCGGCCTTGCGAGGTGATGACTTACCGTGGTATTTCCCCTCAGGACTCGCAGTTGCACCTCATTAAATACGTTTCACACGTTTAGCGACGTCTTAGAAGAGCAGCGCAGTCGTTACTGGCCTAAACACCTGAGGAGAGTCAAATAAAAGACACATCTGACTGGAAGATCAGGCTGAAACATGTTTTACCAACAGATCCTCTGTAGTGAATGGGTGCCGTCAGAATGAGAGTCCAAACAGACGATAAAAACATCACAATAATCCACAAGTAATCCACACCACTCCAGTCCATCAAGTGAAAAAGTCCATCTCCTGTTTTCTCTCACATCAAAACTGGACTCTTTTGGCTCGTAAACGGTGTTTGATCTGTGCAGATTCCTCTCTTGATTTAGACCAGACCACTTTTTTTCACTGGAGGAAGCATTGTTATGGATTATGGACTTGGATTTAGTTCAAAAACATCTTTAAGATGTGAACTGATGGACTGGAGTGGTGTGGATTACTTGTGAATTGTTGTGATGTTTTTATCAGCTGTTTGGACTCTCATTCTGACGGCACCCATTCACATCCATTGGTGAGACAGTGATGGAATGACAAATCAAATCAAAGTATTTTGGCTTAAATTCGTCTGTTACTTGATAGAATTTTGATGAAATCCTCAAAACAATGACTTAAAGGAATAGTTTACCCAAAACTGAACATTAGCTGAAAATGTGCTAATCCTTAAACCATCCAAGATTAGGATGAGTTTGTTTCTTCATCAGATTTGTGTAAATGTGACATTCCATCACTGTCTCACCAACGGATCCTCTGCAGTGAATGGGTGCCGTCAGAATGAGAGTCCAAACAGCTGATAATCCATCATTAACACACTTTTAACTAAAATACATTTAGTCCTCAATCCATAATAAGTGAAAAAGTGGTCTGGTCTGAATCAGGAGAGAAATCTGCACAGATCAAGCTTGTTTACAAATGGACCTTTTCACTGGAAGAAGCGTTATTATGGATTATGGAATCACAATTTAGTTGAAAACGTTTTCTCAGGATGTTAACTGATGGACTGGAGTGGTGTGGATTATTGTTATGTTTTTATCAGCTGTTTGGACCCTCATTCTGACGGCACCCATTCACATCCATTGGTGAGCAAGTGATGGAATGACACATTTCTACAAATCTGATGAAGAAACAAACTCACCCAAATCTTGGATGGCCTGAAGGTGAGCACATTTTCAGCATTTTTTTAGGTGAACTATTCCTTTAACAGAAATCCAGAATTTAAATGGTTTGATCAACTTTTAAACTCATAAACAAGAACCTTCCGAGAACATTTATCAATGAACTGACAGCCACTGAATATCTGGATCCATCAGCGGTTGTTCTGTGCTGACCTGAGATGGTTTCTCGTGTTCAGAGGAGGCTGATCTGGGATCAGGGTGGGCAGGTTACACGCTGTCTCGACATATGGCCGGCGCGGTAAATCTGATTAATTTGGGAGGACCAGGACAGACTGCACCGGGAAAACCCAGCCAGGTTCTCCTCCAGAGCGGCTAAAAACAGACAAACAGACGTCAAACCCTCAGATGGTCCTGCTGAGGACGGGTCTGCGGGTCTCGCGGCGGTACCGGGATTCAACAAGACAAAACGCAGCACGAGGATCCAAATATACCCGCACGGGCTCCGTCACGGCGGTCACGTGACTCGGACGCGTCGCGTCTTTCAGCGGTCATATCAATTACACGATTCACGCGGTGACGCGCGAGGCCTGAGGAGAAAACCAAAGCCTAAAAAACACCTCATCTCACTGGATGAAACGAGACTCTGTCTGACCAATCTTAATTCACTGTATGTCAAAAATAATGATGAGTTTCATCACAGCAAAATATCACAAACAAACATCCTCAAATCATTACGCACTGAGAAAATGATTTTAGAACTGTCTAGAACAATAATAATATGTGATAATAATAATAGTAATTATGCATGTTATTAATATCAATCCTACGGAAAATATTTTGTTTTTATTACAGAAAATTGCAGTAATAATACAAGTAAATTACTGTACCTACTTATTTATTTTATAATTCCATACAGTGCTGCGTAATAACTGATTACATGTAATCTGGATTACGTATTCATGGATTTTATGGATTACATGATTACTTCACACAATAGCAGCAATTTATTCAGAATTGATTTTCTCCAATTCTTCTTTTTTCTCTTTCAAACTTTCCTTTCTAATAATCCTAATGTTTAATGCAGTTTATGATTTTGAAATCAAAAAATGAAATATATTTTTATACATTAGATGTTGTACATTTAATGGTAAATTTAAAACAAGTTCTAAAAGTAATCCAAAAGTAATCTAGAAAGTAATCCAAATACATTACCCAATATGAGTAACCTCAATTAGATTGTTACTAATTACAGTTTTCATCATGTAATCTATAATCAGTAACAGACTACAGTTTGTAAGTAATCTAGCACTGCATATAGAATTGCATATATAATAATAACAAAAATGTTTGTCAACGTAAATAAAGTAAAATAAAATTACCACAATTCAGTATTTATTTAAATTAATTTGCTATATGATTAAAAAAACAGGCACTGTAATTACATTTTAATATGTTGATAATAATATCAGCATTAATATATATAAGTAATAAACTAATTTTATAGTTATTTTGGTGATGATCCTTTGCAGTTTGCTTGTAGAAAACAACTGCTCTCTAGTAAATCATTGTTTTACTAAACATGAATATTATTATCGTTTTATTTAAATGTAAATATTTAAGGAAGGATCTTCTGCAGTGTGTTGTGAGATGTACAGCACAGAGATTCAGTGGTTAGAGGAAGCGGCCTCAGTAGTTTGTGCGTTGCATGTGTTGTGAAAGAGCTAGAGAAATAAACGCACACATTATCGTGAGCTGAGCTGCATCGATGAACATCCGTCTGTCACAGACCAGAGATCAGCCGCACACAGACCGTATCCCAGCATCCTCTGCTCACGAGATTCACTAAAAGATGTATGAGTTTTTATTAGATCTGTCTGATGAGAATTAGCACATGTGAACATATTAAGTGTCACTTCCTGTGTGACACTGTGAACTCTGACACGCTACTGCACGATTTCCGTTCGCGTGCGGCGCATCTAAACGTCTTTTAACAGATCGATCGTCCCGCCGAAGCGTCTGAGAGCCGTTGGTGTAGCCGAGCTTCATCCGTCCTGAAGAGGAGGTAATTTTCCTGGAAAGTGCTGAATCCAACTGCTGAATCGACACAGAGGCGAGGAGAGTCCATCCATCAGCATCCGCTGGAGATCACACACACGCTGCAGACGCAGGAGAAATACATCTTTAAACATGAAGAACCAAACGCACACACACCACAATCACAAAGAGCATTTATTCTCAGGCTCTTTGGAAAAACATCAGTGTTTAAGAGCTTTAAAACAACGACAAAAAGAGAACCTGCAATGAAACATTGAGAAACACAGACAGAAACACATTTAAACTCGGTGACCTCTGACCCCGACTCAGATAAATGATGGAAGCCTGTATCCAACACTGAAATAAATAATGAGGGTTTTTTTTTAGAATTCTGAACTGTGAGAAAATGACTAAAGAAATGTCAGAATTGTGAGACATAAACACGTAATTTCAAGAAAAAGTGTCAGAATTGCACACTGAGATACAAAGTTGCAGTTTCCTTTATTATTTTTTGATTCTGTAGCATTTAATGAATCTTCTGTTTGACCACAATAAATGACAAAAACACCTGCATCATATCTGCTGAATGAAACCCAGTACAGTTTCTGACTCATTTTGTGGCTGTGGTCCCAAAAATAGGGTCTGTTTTGCCCTTTCATATCATACTTTTACAAAATAAGATGCATTTTGTAACATTTTTGCGTGTGTTTTCCATTAATAAATAGAAAAACTCATGATTCGTCTGAATCTGAGCCACATTACAATGATTTCATCACTTCTCATGCCATTTTCACATGCAAGACATTATCTGATGTCTAATCCTGATTTCAAGGGCCGAATTACGGCCAGAGAAGAAAATGCAAACATGAGCCTGATATTTTCTGCTTTTACTGCATTCAGACAAAAAAAAAAAAAAAATCACAGATTTTGTCATTTTTTTTCTTTTTTTTTTACATTCTTTTGCTAAATGAGATATTTTGATTATTTATTATTTATATATTTGAATTTGATTTACTTCTTTTTGTCACTAAATTATAAACTTTCTACATTTGACTGCTTTTATTTTGATGCATTCAAAAATCTGGATGTTTTGAACATTCAGAAATAATGTTTTCATAACGTAAATGAAACTGTAGCAAAATGTCCTTAGGACATATTTTTGTTCGGTTTTTGCAAATCAGCAGAATTTGAGTTTAGTGCTATAATGAGACTATACAATAGAAGAACCATTTTTGGTTCCCCAAAGAACCTTTCACTGAACAGTATAATATATATATATATATATATTTGAAGAACATTTTAAAAATCTAAAGAACCTTTTCTGCATTTGCAATTTTCCCCTGGATGTTCAAGGCTCTTCATGGAATCATCGATGCCAATAAAGAACCTTTATTTTTAAGAATGTAGGCCATTAATTGTGATCACTGATGGACTTTAAGTTTGTTAGGTTACTGTAGATGAACGAAGCGTCTGGATGACGTTCTTCTCACGGTCAATCCTGGTGAAAAGAAGAAAACACTGTGCGTTTCATCCAAATGTCACGGTGTGTTTAAGAGCGATTGGAGGATCTGAAATGAGCTCTTAAAAATGATTTATGATGAAGAATCAACAGGAAGATTAGACGCTCTGCGTCCAACGAGACTCGGGGACGGGGTTTGGTCTTTTGACGACAGGTGATTTTGGAGAGCGACCGGCGCTTTGACAATCTGCGAGACACAAATCAAAAAGAAATTACAAAACCCACAACAAGAGGCTCCCGCTGTGTAATTTGAATGCAATTTCAAATCTTTTCAATGAAAACCACGACTTTGCGCTGGAGGCGTTTTGATGTATTTTGACAGAAAGTGGAAGCGTCTGTCTGCAAAACCAGACGCATCTCAGAATGTCCCGACGTCTGATCAATATGGATGAACGCGAGCTCCCGCGACCTCAACCGCGAACACGAGAACAACACGCGTGAGACTGGATGAGCGTCATTTCACAAACATTACACCGGCACGGAGTCGTGTCGGTCCAATGAAACGCTGAGCTGATGCTGATTAGAAACACTTCAGCGTCTGAAGACGTGATTCTCCAGCTCCTGAAATCACACATTTGACTTTCCCCGAGATCTCCAGGACTGAAGGAGATGAAGGTTCTGACCTTCAGCCTCGAGCTCAAACACTGAAAACAACTGATGCAGAAACTATTCTCACTCAGAAATGTATTGAACAGTCAGTAAAACTGAACTAAATGTGAAATTATGAATCAGAAAGACTGAAATAGTATTTGAGTTGTGCATCTTTGTCTTCCAGTAGAAACAGAATGGAACTGAAAATCCTCCTAAAATCAAATGCAATTCTGCTCGTCAGGTAAATTCATCAGGTTTTAAAGATGTTCAGATATTTTACAGCAAAACAAGACAAAAATACTGACTAAGAGCAGGATAGTTTTGAAGGAAATGATGTTTGTATTTACTCTGTAAAACGAATCACAAAGAACATTTATTCTCTGGCTCTTCGAAAATCACCTGTGTTTTAGAGCTTTGAAGAACAACAAAACCAGAACCTGCAATGAAACATTGAAACAATTAAACACTGTGACCTCTGACCCCAGCTCAGATAAATGTCTGTTTCTGAAGGAAGCCTGTATCCACCATGAAATGTGACCCTGGAGCACAAAACCAGTCATAAGTAACACGGGTATATTTGTATCAATAGCCAACAATACACTTTTTTTTTCCTTTATGCCAAAAAATCATTAGGATATTAAGTAAAGATCACGTTCCATGAAGATATTTTGTACATTTCCTACCTTAAATATATAAAAACCTAATTTTTAATTAGTAATATGCATTGCTAAGAA
Source organism: Labeo catla (assembly GCA_012976165.1). Classification (NCBI taxonomy): domain Eukaryota; kingdom Metazoa; phylum Chordata; class Actinopteri; order Cypriniformes; family Cyprinidae; genus Labeo; species Labeo catla. Next base: position 38,465 of record VONZ01000874.1, on the reverse strand, counting down.
CTTCATTTGAACAACTTTAAAGGCAATTTTTTAATATTTAGATTTTTTTTTTTGCACCCTCAGATTCTAGATTTTAAATAGTTGTGTCTCTGCCAAATATTGTCCTGTCTTTTTCTAAAAAGTGACCCTTATGACTAGTTTTGTGGTCCAGGGTCACACATTAAAAAATAAAAACAATTTTCATTTTTTTTTATCTCTTAACATGTCATAATTGCAAGGAAAAAGTCTGAATTACTAATGAAATGTCAGAATTGTGAGATATAAACAAAACTTTGAGAAAAAAATGTCAGAATTGCACACTGAGATACAAAGTTGCAGCTACGGTTTTTTATTTTTTGATCCCGTAAAACAAGCTTTCATCGAATCTTCTGTTCGACCACAATAAATGACAAAACCACCTGCATCATATCTGCTGAATGAAATCCAATACTTGTACACAAAAATAGTGTCTGTTTTTCTCTTTCATATACTTTTGTGCAAAATAAGATGCATTTTGTAACATTTTTGCTTTTGACACCCATTAGTAAGGTGAAGAAGTCTTGTATTTTCCTTCCGTCAGCAGAACAGGATGGTTTTGCAGGAAATTATGTTTGTATCTACTGTGTGAAAAGTGATTTTTTAAAAGATTTAAATAAAGCAAAGATTCTTGCAGTACATTTTACAAGAAAATTTACAATTCTTTCTGCTTCAGAAATATTACTGTTGGTTTGTAATTATTTGTGTTTAAAAGTAAATGCTACACCAAACGTTCATCAGGAATGATCTGGATTTGTGCATTAATGTCTTCATTTAGTATTTTAAATATCACTTACACGTCATGATGATGCTCTCAATCAACATGTTCTGAGTCTCCATCAGCATCTGATTCAAAGAGAAAGACACGTATGTGAACCAGATGAATATGATCAAGATATGAGCAGATATAATAATGTCATGTGTGATGTGAAATCACTGCAGCACTTGATCATGGAGTCAGAACGCCCGTCTGAATGTGTTAATTGTGTTGAGAATATGATAAACGTCTTTTGGAGGATTGAACCTGAACAGTTTCACATCAGAGACACTGTTCATCCAGTCTTCATCTAAACGGCCGCTGACCTCCTCATCCTCGTTCCTGAACACATTTATAACCGTAATTTGACAATCTATTCCAGTCTTCAGACACGCGGTTCTCCATCACAACAGAATCAGATCATCAGAAAGACATTCAGCGTCTCTGTGAGCGCATGATGAGAAAATGACGCAGTCTTTCACTCCAACGATCGTCCTGTGATTTATGAAAGAGAAATCAACATATTCAATTAACTGCAGATTGACACCTGTTTGTGTGGAGCATCTGATCTCAGATCAGTCTGGAAGAATCTTACACGCTCCTTCACGGTCGAACACGGATATGATTGATGCAAATCTGACAATTATGATGTAAAGTGCTTTGGATTAAGGAATCTGACAAACACATAAATGTGTCCCCGGACCACAAAACCAGTCATAAGGTTTATTTTTTGAAATTATAGATTTATACATCATAAATAATCTTTCCACTGATGTGTGGTTTGTCTGAGACACAACTATTTGAGAATCTGGAATCTGAGGGTGCAAGGAAATCAAAATATTGAGAAAATCACCTTTAAAACTGTCCAAATGAAGATCTTAATAATGCATATTACTAATCCAAAATTAAGCTTCAATATTTACAGTAGGAAATTTACTAAATATCTTCATGGAACATGATCTTTACTTAATATACTAATGATTTTTGGCATAAAAAGAAAGGTTGATCATTTTGACCCACACAATGTATTTTTGGCTACTGCTACACATTTACCTGTGATACTTAAGACTGGTTTTATGCTCCAGGGTCACAAATGAAAATCAAAATACTAACTAGATGAATAAAGTTTGAGAACAAACTCTAAGTTGGCTTGAGAAAGCCTAGCCTAAAAGTTTGAAGCAGCTGTAAAAGTATGAAAGCAGCTAGCATGATTTAACACATTGCTTACGATTTAACATGTTATTAACATGTTTTAGCATGATCGGCTTGTTGCTTGTATTTTTATAGTCCGATTACAATGTTGTTAGCATGATTAGCATGTTGTTAGCATAATTTGCAAGTTACTAGAATGATGTTAGCATGATTAGCAAGTTACTAGCATGTTTCTAGCCTGATTAACATGTTGATAGCATGTTTCACGCATGATTAGCATGTTACTAGCATGTTTCTAACATGGATAACATGTTACTAGCTTGTTGTTAACATGTTTCTAGCATGATTAGCATATTACTAGCATGTTGCTAGCATGATTAGCAAGTTACTAGCATGTTGTTAGAATGTTGCTAGCATGATTGGCATGTTACTAGCATGTTGTTAACACAATTAGCATATTACTAGCATGATTAACGTGACTAGCATGTTGTTAGCATGTTTCCAGTATGATTAGCATGTAACTAGCACGTTGCTAACATGATTACCAAGTTACTAGCATGTTGTTTGATAGCAGTTGATGATCATGCTTAGCATGTTACTAGCATGCTGTTACCCTGTTTCTAACATGACTAGAATGCTGCTAGCATGATTAACAAGTTACTATCATTTTACTACCATGATTAGCATGTTAGCATGTTGTTAGCTAGCATGATTGGTTAATAGCATGTTTGTTGTTGATAGCATGTTACTTGGTTTTTAGCAGTTGTTGTTTACACATGATGATTAGCATAACTTTACGATTAACCAAGTTGACTACTAGCATGTTGTTAGCACGTTTTGCATGTTACTAGCACCATAACATGATTAAGCATGTTTTACATACCATGTTATTGCTACGTTTGTTATGTTTGTGATAGCATGTTATGTTTAGCATGTTACTAGCATGTTGTTAACATCCAAGATTACTAGCATGTTAGCATGTTTCTCTAATATGATTAGCATATGGGTAGCATGATTAACATGTTACTAGCATTTGCTACCATGATTAGCATGTTACTAGCATGTTGTTAACGTTGTTACTAGTCTGATTATGTAACTAGTGCATTGTTAACATGATTACCAAGTTACTAGCATGTTGTTAGTATGATTAGCATGTTACTAGCACGTTGCTAGCATTTTTCTATCATGATTAGCATGTTACTAGCATGTTGTTAGCATGTTTCCAACATGATTAGCATGCCGGTAGCATGATTAACAAGTTACTAGAATTTTGTTAGCATGATTAGCATGTTACTAGCATGTTGCTAGCATGATTTAGATAGCTCGATAGATTAGAAATATTAGAAATATTAGAGTGGAAGCTTAAATGAGTCTAAATTGATTAGAAATAGTACATAGAAGGGAAGCTTGAATGAGCCTCAAGGGATTCTGGGAGTTTGAAGAGTGTTGGCTCATTTGAATAGTCCGTCAATGTAAGTCTTTGGGATTTTTGGTGGTTTTGATAGTCTGGTTTACGAAAACCGTAAGCCGGATCAGTTAGAAAAGATACAGCACACCGAGTCAGACCGGTCTGAAGGTCCGGGCCGAGTTTGGTGGTTCTAGTTTGAAAACTCTAGGAGGAGACAGATACTGAAATTAGGCTCATTTGATTTGAATCATTTTCCTTTTGTCTCATGGATGATCTCTGACGTCTGAGGTAACGGACCCTGCAGACGAGCGCCGGGACCTCAGGCACCGCGGCATCATGGGATTGATCCTCTGCGCTGCTGTCGGCTCATAAAGCTGAACTCCATCGGCCTGAAGCGTCTGAGAGCCGAGAGAGCAATGAAACACGCTCAGATGGATCTGAGGAGACTCCGGACCGCAGAATCCATTAAAAACAGCCACATCGTCCCACATTCATCACCAGAGACAGAGACCCACATCACGACTGGACGTCAATAACACCACAGCCGACTGACATCATCAGAATCAATCAAACAAAACCACACCATGAGTGCTTAAAGAGAAAGTTCAGCTAAAAATAAAAATGTGCTGAAAATGTGCTCATCCTTAGGTCATCCGAGATTAGGACGAGTTTGTTTCTTCATCAGATTTACATTGAGTCCATAATCCATAATGACACTTCCTCCAGTGAAAACATCCATCTCCTGTTCTCTCTCACATCAAAATCCAGCCACAGATTTGTTTAGAGCTGTTTTGGCTTGTTAACGGTGCTTGATTTAATTTAATTTAATTTAATTACGGTGAGGGGTTAGTCAGTGGCTACCATCAACTGCTTGTTCACCAACATTTTTCAAAATATCTTTTATGTTCAACAGATTAAAACCAAACAAACAAAGTTTTGGAACAACCCAAGATTTATTTTTTTATTTTAGATTTTTTATTTGAATTTTTGTTCTAAAATTACAGCATATTTTTTATTAATGAAATTTTCAATTTAATTTAATTTAATTTAGAGCTGTTTTGGACTGTTTTGGCTTGTAAACGGTGCTTAATTTAATTTAATTTAATTTAATTTTATATAGTTCACCCAAAAATTAAAATTTAATTTCCAAAGAATGGGAAAAAAAATGACTATGGAAGTCAGTTGTTACCATCAACTGTTTGCTCACCAGAATTTTTCTAAATATCTTTTATGTTCAACAGATTAAAAAAAAAAAAAAAGTTTTGGAACAACCCAAGATTTTATTTTTATTTTAGATTTTTTATTTGATTTTTTATTAATGTCATTTTGTTCTAAAATGACTGTATATTTTTTATTAATTAAATTTTTTATTTAATTTAATTTAATTTAGAGCTGTTTTGGACTGTTTTGGCTTGAAAACGGTGCTTAATTTAATTTAATTTAATTTTTTAATAGTTCACCCAAAAATTAAAATTGACTTCCAAAGAAAGGGGAAAAATTACTATGAAAGTCAATTGTTACTATCAACTGTTTGTTCACCAGAATTTTTCAAATATCTTTTATGTTCAACAGATTAAAAAAAAAAAAAATCATACAGTTTTAAAACAACCCAAGATTTTATTTTTTTATATTATTTTTTTTATTTGAATTTTATTTGAATTTTTATTAATGTTGTCATTTTGTTGTAAAATTACCATATATTTTTTATTAATGTAGTTTAATTTAATTTAATTTAGAGCTGTTTTGGCTTGTAAACGGTGCTTGATCTGTGCAGATTTCTCTCCTGATTCAGACCAGACCACTTTTTCACTGGAGGAAGTGTTATTATGGACTCAATGTATTTAAGTTAAAAATGTCTTAATGATGGATTTGTTTCATCTTTTGTCTTCTCAAGATGTGAACTGATGGACTGGAGTGGTGTGGATTACTTGTGGATTATTGTGATGTTTTTATCAGCTGTTTGGACTCTCATTCTGACGGCACCCATTCACTGCAGAGGAAACATGAATAAAACCCCTCTAGACATTAACTTAGGAATCATTTTTATAACTGAGGGTGACGCTAAATGTCTCCACAAGAAAAATGATGTAGGCCTACTATGAATTTTTTTCTCTGTTGTAAGTCTGGATGAATGTAAATATTTTCTTGTTTTTGAGGAGCATCACTAATAAACACACACACACACACACACACGCAGTGGGTCAGAGCAGGAGCGTCTGGCGTGTGATGCGCGCGGCGTGAGAAATGTATGCGCGTGATTGTGGATTCCGGTCGCGGGTTCCCGAGCGGCAGCGGTTCGGCGGCAGAGATGCTGGCAGCTATGCAAATGCAGCCGTGTAGCCGTCAGGAAGCAGATTACTTTCCCTGCATTTACTATTCATATATTTGCAAGGTGACTCACTTCAGACAAAGCAGGTGATCAAGAGAGAGAGAGAGAGAGAGACGCGGCACATTTGATATGTTCACTGTCAGCAAACCCGCTTTAATCCATTTCACTGTCAGGAGCCGGAAAAAAAACAGCAGCAGAAAGAGAAACACGGCAAACGTGAACGAGAGCCTCCGCCACGATCATTTACTCCAGTAATCGACACGTGGATCACTGCAAACAACATCTGACTGTGAAAGAATCGCAGACATCAACAGATTCATCACATATTCTGATCACGTGATTGATTTAATGAGCTTTAATGACGAGCTGTGAAACTGCATCAGATGCACATAAACACACTGCAAATATACTGAACTTCACCTATACTGATCAGATGCTTCATGCATACATCGTTTTTACTAGTATTTTAAATTAGATTTTATTTTTTATTTGAACTTTATTTGAATTTTTAAGAATGTTTTTATTTACCATATATTTAATTTGATTTAATTTAATTTTATAGTTTATAGTTCACACAAAAATTAAAATTGACTTCTATAAAATGGGGAAAAAAAATTTACTATGGAAGTCAATGGCTACCGTCGACTATTTGTTCACCAACATTCTTCAAAATATCTTTTATGTTCAACAGATAAAAAAAAATCATACAGTTTTGGAACAATCCAAGATTTAATTTTTTATTTTCATTTTTATATTTTAATTTTACTTGAATTTTTAGTAATGTTGTCATTTTGTTTTAAAATGACCATATATTTTTTATTAATTTAATTTAATTTAATTATTTCAAAATTACAACTGACTTCCACAGAATGGGAAAAAAGATACTATGGCAGTCAATGGCTACCGTCAACTGTTTGTTCACCAATATTCTTTAAAATATCAGTTATGTTAAAATCAGAGATTAAAAAAAAAACAAAAAAACAAATCATACAGTTTTGGAACAACCCAAGATTTTATTTTTTATTTTAGATTTTTTATTTTTATTTTATTTTAATATTTAGTTATGTTGTCATTTTGTTTTAAAATTACCATACATTTTTATTTTATTTTATTCAAAAATTCTTCCATAGAATGGGAAAAAAATTACTATGGAAGTCAATGGCTACCGTCAATTATGTTTACCATCATTCTTTAAAATATCCTTTATGTTCAAGAGATTTAAAAAAAAAAAAAAATCATACAGTTTTGGAACAACCTGAGGATAAGTAAATTGGAACAGAATTTAATTTCCCCCTATCCCTAATTTATTTATTTTTGTACAGTTAGTAATTTCTGTGTTTCAAAATACATTTAATTCTAATATTATCTGATGTTTATAATGCATTTTCTGATAGTTTTAGTTCATAAGTTCTCAGAAACACTAGTTTACTGCACAATACACACTACTAAAACAAAATAGTGTGTACAACAGAATGCAGTATGCAACTATGACGTCATTATGTTTCATTAATCCAGTCTGGTTATCGTATAGGAAAAAATATGTTAGTTTTACATATTCACTTTTGTGTAAAAATATATATTTTGGAGAAAAAAATTGGTGGTCAGATTCAAAAATGAGTCTGAAAAAATGTCAATGTCTCTTTTGATTCATCCAGTGTAAATGGACTGCATTACACTACAGTAAATATACACAAAATGACATAATATGCACACTGTATGCAGTTTAAATACTGTGGAAAAGCAAAGAGAATTGTGCTGGTGTGAATCTGAAGAGTGAAGGTGAATGATGGGAAATCAGGGCTGTTCATAAACATGCAGTGAATGATTACAGATCAGATCAAGGACACGTTCGAGCGTTTCATTCACCGTCGCTTCACTGACCTCCACAGTTATGAAGACTGATGCACTGAAGGACCATGATCATCACCAGAACATCACCAGATTTAGCTCTGCTTCACCTGAACATACAGAACATACACGTTAAAACACAAACTAATGCAGTTTAGTTCATTCATTAAATGATGAGAAGTTTCAATGACGCATCAGTCTGAGATCAGATCATATTACAGTTTTTATTCATATTTTGGAATCATTTTTTATTTATTTGTTTTCCATTTAAATTTTAATTCTAAAGTTTTAATAATTTCATTTATGTTATATTTAATTTTAATGTTTAGTGCACATGTTTTTGACATTTTATTATTATTTTGTATTTATGTATTTTTAAATATGTCTATGTATTTGTGACCCTGGCTGTAAAAACCCAATTAAAGTACTTATTATTATTATTATTATTATTTTTTGCGACTTAGTTTTCTGCTTAAAATCGTCCTTCATAAGGTAAAGAACATTCAGTAAAAGTGAAACCCTGATATCATTTAATATTGACTGACTAAGGCCACGTCCATCATATCATAGTGAAATTAATGGTTGAAGTCAAATTTGACGCTTGTTATCTCATAATTACGTTCTGAGACTTTAGCCTGGATTTCACAGACAAGGTCACATTTGTAATTAATTTTTATTTTAGTGTTAGTGATTTCAGTTAAACTCAAAGAAAATGAGAAATATTGCTTTGGCTGCTTGCTGAAATTACAAAATACTAAAAAAAAATATATATATATTACATTTTATTTTGTTTTAAATCAGTTAGTTATGACTAAAGACAATTTTGAGTCTTAAATAAGACTATAAAAATATATATTTATTTAATTTTATTTTCGTTAGCATTTATTTTAAGTAAATAATACTTATTTAAAGTCTTTATTTTTATTTTAGTTCATGTTTATTTTATGTCAAGTAAATAATATTTAAGTCCTAAATAAAAGAATAGATATATTTAATTTAATGTAAACATTTATTTAGTTTCAAGTAACGCACTGTTTTTACGGTTTAGTTTCAGTGGATGACAGTAGCGCTGGTCTGCAGTTCTCAAAGCATCTGTGTGCAGAAACATCAGGCAAGCGCTGGAAAAATATTAAACTGACCTGAAAAATGAAGACAAGGAGAAGTTTGTGGTCTGATATGAGGTTTTGAGAGCAAGGACTGTGTGTCAGCAGAATGTGCCTGTCCCAGAGTGCACTGCAGGAACGCTGATGTCAGCAATTCTGCTGAGGACACAGACGCCAATCAACTCACACAGAAAGAACACGACCTGATGAACGGCTTCCCACAAACACTCTGTTTGACTGCTGTCCGCTGGTTAGCGGCGTTAGTTAAATCAGCCATCACTAGTACTCGAAACGTATCTGTTTAATCACAGAGAGATCTGACGTTCACATCGGGCTGCTGAAGGATGACGATACAAGAACCACGGTGTAACGTGATCCAGTCATCTACAACAAAACAAAAAAGTATGTGCTGTCAAACACACGATATTCACTGTATCATATCAACTCTGTGATTGAATCCTCACGCGATGCAACGCAATCCATCATTCTGCTTCTGCAAAAACATTCCAGATACTTCAGAAGAAAAATACTTAATGATTTCATGATTTAGCATTCGCTCGCAACACAGAGGTCAAGGTTCGATGCATGAATGCATCGTGAGATAAACAGTTCTGCCGAATGCATAAATAAATGCAAATGCACTTGTTTATGTGATGATAGAATGAGTCAATAGGATTTTGTTCTTTCATTCATCAAAGACATTAAAGGAGAAGTCCACTTCCAAAACAAAGATTCACAGATAATGTACTCACCCCCTTGTCATCCAAGATGTTCATGTCTTTCTTTCTTCAGTCGTAAAGAAATTATGTTTTCTGAGGAAAACATTTCAGCATTTTTCTCCATATAATGGACTGATATGGTGCCCCGATTTTTAAATTCCATAATGCAAAATGTTTAAATGTGGTTGTAAACGATCCCAGTCGAAGAAGAAGGGTCTTATCTAGCAAAACCATCTGTTATTTTCATAAAAATAAAACAATTTATATACGTTTTAATGTTAAACGCTCGTCTTGTCTTACTCTGCCTGAACTGTTTTTGTTCTGGTTCATGTCAGTTAGTGTATGTGGAAAAACTCCCATCTCATGTTCTCCCTCAACTTCAAAATCGTCCTATATCACTGTTTTACCTTTTTTGTTAAGGGTGTTTGATCTTCTTTGTAAACACTGTGTCTGTTCTTCTGCAGTGATGTAGGATGATTTTGAAATGATTTTTGAAGTTGAGGGAGAAAATACGATTGGAGTTTTTCGACAAACACTAACTGTCTTCAGTCAGAATACACAGTTCAGGGAGAGAAAGACAAGACGAGCGTTTGAGATTAAAAAGTATTTAAATTATATTGTTTTTATGAAAATAACCGATCGTTTCGCTAGATAAGACCCTTCTTCATCGGCTGGGATCGTTTAGAGCCTTTGAAGCCGCATTCAAACTACATTTTGGAAGTTCAAACTCGGGGCACCATATCAGTCCATTATATGGAGAAAAATCCTGAAATGTTTTCCTCAAAAAACATAATTTCTTTACGACTGAAGAAAGAAAGACATGAACATCTTGGATGACAAGGGGGTGAGTACATTATATGTGAATCTTTGTTTTTCTTGTTCTCCTTTAAATTATTCAAAAGTGTCAAGTAAGACATTTATAATGTTACTACAGATTTCTAAATAAATGCTGTTCTTTTCATCTGTGAATCCTGAAAAATAAAATGTATGATGGTTTTCACAAAAATATTGTGCAGCACAACTGTTTTCAACATTGCTAATAATCAGAAATGTTTGTTGAGCAGCAAATCAGCATATTAGAATGATTTCTGAAGGATCATGTGACACTGAAGACTGGAGTAATGATGCTGAAAATTCAACAGAAATAAATTACAGATTAACAGATATTCACATCGAAAACAGCTGCTCGAAATTAAAATAATATTTAACTATCTTTACTGTATTTTTGACCAAACTAAACCATTTGTTTGAACACTAGTGTATGAAGTGCAGCATCTTCTCAAATAATAATCCTAAAGAAGTCACAGAGGAATCGTTTAAATGTAATGAGGTTTCATTTGAATTTCTTTCTGTATTTGCCCTGAAGAGCCGAATCACATACATGACTGTCCTGATGCAATTTGTTCAAACTCTAATCAACATAACGGAGTAAATAATCTCAGAAGAGGTGCACTGGAGATTTCACTTACGTCTTGCCAATTTATTATTCTGTTTTAATTAATCAGAGGGACGAGCAGGACTGTTCTCTGGTAATGTTTCAGATTTTGTCCTGTAGCTCTAATGGAAAAAACCTCTTTTAAAGGACTGTTTGCGTGTCAAACGCGGCGCTGACACGAGAAAGAGAAGCGGAGCGTTCAGCCGTGAACTCTGGAGCAGGTTAATGGAGAGTCTGAGAAGCAGATCTGAAGGTCTGCAGCTCCGACGCCAACAGGTGGATGATGATGTCGGTTGCAAATGATTTCCTGCTCGACTGTGGCTTGATGAACATGATTGCCTCATATTTCCTGCATTCAATCACACATCAAATGACACAGCTGCAGAATCCTGTCAGATTTCAACGTGATGAAATGAGTTGAGAAAGCAGCGGCTGATTCTCTGTTTTGAGAGCGCGTTACAGGTGAGACGTGAGGAGCCGCGCCGTTCGGCCCTCGTTCTGCTCCCTTCACAGGTGACAACTTTCTGCCAATTAGAGGCGCTAATTACAGCCGGCGTGTCACCTGAGATTAACATCAGAGCGACTCCTCTGAAGTGATGGAGAGGATCGAGCAGTGAAAGAAAAGGTTTAACGGAGAGAACGCAGGCTGACATCCACATGCTGTAATTGTTTCAGCGGAGCGGCGCTCGACGGACACTGAATATAAAAACACACCGATATTTGCTTCTTCGTTTAAACCATCAGCAGACACTAGAAGAGGACTGATTGTCAAAACAAACTGATGAAAGTTTAGAGAAAGTTTAACAAAAGTCAAAAAGGTCTTGGAGTCTGAGCAGCTCAGCACACGAGGAGTGATCTGAGGTTTGCAAGCATTGCTAAATGGTTGCTAGGTTGTTACTAGGCTGTTGCTCTGACATTGCTAGATGGTTGTTAGGGTGTTTCTAGGCAGTTGTTCCGGTGCTATAACGTTGCTCTGGTGTTCTAAAATTGCTAGATGGCTGCTAGGCAGTTGCTACAGTGTTCCAATGTTGCTAGGGTGTTGCTAAGCAGTTGCTGTGCTGTTCTAAAATTGATAAGTGGTTGCTCTGGTGTTCTAAAATTGCTAGATGGTTGCTATGATGCTACTAGGCAGTTGCTGTGGTGTTCTAACATTAATAGGGTGCTGCTAAGGTGTTGTTAGGCAGTTGCTGTTGTGCTCTAACATTCTAGATGGTTGCTGGTGTTGCTAGCAGTTGCTGTGGTGTTTTAACATTGCTAGATGGTTGTTAGGGTGTTGCTAGGCAGTTGTCCCGGTGTTCCAACATTGCTAGGGTGTTGCTAGGCAGTTGTCCTGGTGTTCTAACATTGTTAGAGGTTGCCAAGGTGTTGCTAGGCAGTTACTGTGATGTTTTAACATTGCTAGATGGTTGTTAGGGTGTTGCTAAGCATTTGTTCTGGTGTTCTAACATTGCCAGGTGGTTGTTAGGGTGCTGCTAGGCAGTTACTTTGGTATTCTAACATTGCTAGGTGGTTGTTAAGGTGTTGCTAGGCAGTTGTCCTGCGTTCTAACATTGCTAGGTGTTGCTTAGGCAGCTGTCCTGGTGTTCTAACATTGTTAGAGGTTGCTAAGGTGTTGCTAGGCAGTTACTGTGGTGTTTTAACATTGCTAGATGGTTGTTAGGGTGTTGCTAAGCATTTGTTCTGGTGTTCTAACATTGCCAGGTGGTTGTTAGGGTGTTGATAGGCAGTTGCTGTGGTGTTTTAACATTGCTAGAGGGTTGTTAAGGTGTTGCTCGGCAGTTTCTCTATGTTCTAACATTGCTAGATGGTTGCTAAGGTGTTGCTAGGAAGTTGCTCTGGTGTTCGAACATTGCCAGGTGGTTGCTAGGGTGTTTTGTCCAGTTTCTAGGGGGTTGCTAGGTAATTGCCATGGTTTTGTAACATTGTTATATAGTTGGTGGTTGCTAGGGTGTTTTGGTCAGTGTTGCTAAGCCATTACTCTGGTACTCTAGGTGTTCTGGCTTATTTCTAGTATGTTGTTAGGCAGTCACTTCTAACATTGCTAGCTGATTGCTAGGGTGCTGCTAGGCAGTTACTTTGGTATTCTAACATTGCTAGGTGGTTGTTAAGGTGTTGCTAGGCAGTTGTCCTGGTGTTCTAACATTGCTAGGGTGTTGCTAGGCAGTTGTCCTGGTGTTCTAACATTGTTAGAGGTTGCTAAGGTGTTGCTAGGCAGTTACTGTTGTGTTTTAACATTGCTAGATGGTTGTTAGGGTGTTGCTAAGCATTTGTTCTGGTGTTCTAACATTGCCAGGTGGTTGTTAGGGTGTTGATAGGCAGTTGCTGTGGTGTTTTAACATTGCTAGAGGGTTGTTAAGGTGTTGCTCGGCAGTTTCTCTATGTTCTAACATTGCTAGATGGTTGCTAAGGTGTTGCTAGGAAGTTGCTCTGGTGTTCGAACATTGCCAGGTGGTTTCTAGGGAGTCGCTAGGTAATTGCCATGGTTTTGTAACATTGTTATATAGTTGGTGGTTGCTAGGGTGTTTTGGTCAGTGTTGCTAAGCCATTACTCTGGTACTCTAGGTGTTCTGGCTTATTCTAGTATGTTGTTAGGCAGTCACTTCTAACATTGCTAGGTGGTTGCTAGGGTGTTTTGACTGGTTTCTAAGGTGTTACTAGTTGCTCTGGAGCTGTGACGTTCTAGGTGGTTGCTAGGGTATGTCTTGCTGGTTGCTCAGGCGTCTATCAAAGACAGATGGCAGTTTGTTCTCTGTGTTTCTGCTGTGAATGAAGTCCAATGGGATTGTTATTCTATGTGACGTCCAGCTCAATATGTCACTCTCCAAATAAATAAAGTCCCGTGTCTGGACGTCTCTGCTGTACTGAACGAATAAAGAGGAAATAATTAACTCACTGTCTCTTTGAACGCAGAACATCAGCCATCCAGAATGTTAACAGCACAGCACTGATGTTAACATTCAACACCTGATCTCAGGACAAGACTTACAGACTCTACCAAGAAAATACAGGTTTAAAGTTCAGCACACAAATGAATGTCACCACACTGTGAGCTTCACATTAAAACACGGTTATACTGGCAGAATAAGCTATGATAGAAGTGTTTGTTGGTCTGTTGAACCCTGATGACACGCTTCACATTTCCTCAGCATCCAGTTAAGTGTTTTTGACCTCCATTACTTTCAGAAGAACCTAAAATATAAGTCACTTTCACTGTGTTCAACTCTGCAGCCAGTCCATGTGAGGAACAGAATCAAACTGAAATCACAGTGAAGATCTTGTTGAGATGGAATAACCAACAATGACTGACAAAGTCAAACCTGCAGCGACGTCTTAAAGCGCCATGCTCCATATGGACGAAAAGAAGCAAATCTTTTATAACAAGCTTCTCTATCACAGCTGGCTTAAGAAGTTTTACCCATAATCCTCTGCTACATCCACTCCGACACGCCTCTACATCTACTGAAGGTGAAAACCGAAGAAAAGCACAGCAGGAAGACACGGACTTACACACGGATTTCTCCAAAGAGTCCTGAGGGGAAACAAAAACAGACCTAAACGAGTCAGTCGTTGTCCTACAATAAAAGTCTAAAGATGTTTTAGAGATCAGCAGATGAGAAATGACTGAGTTCATACTAAGATCTCTCCTGAAACTCTAGAGGAGTTTCCAGGAGATATAAACTCGAAATTTTGTCAGAATCGCAAGAAGATAAAAAGTTGCAATTACCTTTTTATTTTTTATTCTGTGGTTGAAAAAGTCGGAATTGTGAGATATAAACTCAGAATTTAGAGAAAAAGAATTATAATTGCATTGTGTAAACTCAAAATTGAAAAAAAAAAAAAGTCTCAAATGAGATGTCAGAACTGTGAAATGTAAAAGTCAGAATTGCAAGATGTAAAATTTAGTTGCAAGAGCTCACAATTCTGACTTTTCCAGAATTGTGATGTATAAAGTCACAATTACCTTTTTAACCATGGGGAAACAAATTCCATAGAATACATTTGTCTCTGCATATTAAACATTTTTTTAGGAAACATTTTTTTATTTTTTAAAATTATTTAAAAATTGACTTGAGTTTTTACTTGAGTCTGTGTGGCTGACATTAGACAACACACACACCACGTCTGACCCATTAAAGCATTTATAAATCAGACCCATTGATCTCTATGATACAGAAATAATGAGGCTATTTACAATATATAGCGAGTAAAATAAGTATTGAACACATCACCATTTTTCTCTGTAAATATATTTCTAAAGATGCTGTTGACTTGAAATTTTCACCAGATGTCGATAACAACCCAAGCAATCCATACATACACATAAAACAAAACAAATAATTTCAGAAATGAAGTTATGTGTAAAAAAATGGAATATTTTTTAATACTTTGTACAAAAGCCTTTGTTAGTAATGACAGCTTCAAGACGTCTCCTGTATGGAGAAACTAGTCGCATGCATTGCTCAGCTGTGATTTTGGCCCATTCTTCCACAGATGTCTTCAAATCTTGAAGGTTCTGTGTGTCTCTTCTATGAACTCTGATCTTTAGTTCTTATTTTCCATTGTATTCAGGTCAGGTGATTGGCTGGGCCATTCCAGCAGCTTTATTTTCTTTTCTGAAATCAACTGAGAGTTTCCTTGGCTGTGTTTGGGATCATTGTCTTGCTGAAATGTCCACCCTTGTTTCATCTTCATCATCCTGGCACTGTTCGTGTTGGGACTGAACCAGCTAATATTAATTTCCACTGACAATCGGCAGGATCGCTTTGTAATTACTGATAGATTTCAGCTGGTATCTTGGCTTTCCATGATTTTTGCACCTCCCTTTCTTCATGTGTTCAATACTTTTCCCCCTGTGTCATTCCATTTTATTACACATAACTTAATTTATGAACTTGTTTTGTTTTCTTTGTATTTATGGATTACTTGGGTTGTTACCAAAAAAAATTCAAGTCAACAGCACCTTAATATATTTACTGAGAAACAGACCTAGAGCTATCCTAACCCTACCTGACACTTTATTTTTTAACTTTATTTTTATTAAAAATGCCTTTCCGATGTGATATGCGATTTAAGGCGGATTCGAACTCGGGTCGATCGTGTCAAAAAGACAAAGTTTTACCATCTACGCCACCGGAGCTGTTATTTAACAATCGTCTTTTAAAGTGTAGACTAGCCCAATCACGCATAGGTGGGCGGAGTTAGTGTAAATAGCCTCTGCCAACAAGTCAGGCTATTGCACTTAGTGTAAACAGACACTCTGGTAATAAAATCATTGACCGTATATGAGCATTTAACCTCTGACCTTTGACCTCTGGGCAGAAACACACTGGACACACACACTGATCTCACGTCAGTCATTTAACAGCTCTGATAACACGAACGCCGTCATGCAGTAGCTAATGACCCACAATCCTCAGCAGCCGCTTCTGCACATATATCTGTTATCTGTTAATGAGTGAACGTATCACGCCTGAATTTCATTATTCAGGGAAAAACGCCCAAGGAGAGAGAGAGAGGACTGATAGGAAGCATTTCTCCAGTCATCTGACAGGACGCTGAGGACAGTCTCCACTAAGAGACGTCTTTCTTCTCATGCGAATCTCCTGCCAATGTCACATCAGCAGAACAGAGGACAAACACAGAGACGTCTCTCACTACTGACAAACACAACATACTGTACATATATAGAGATATAACACAAAAAACACACATATGAACACTATCAGTGAGTTGATTACTGAGTCTTAAAATAGTGGTATTTTCCTGTGAGATCGGGTTGAATGAGATCTATTGATTCTCATGCTGTGAATGTCTCATCCATAATCATAAAGAGAAAACATATATAAAAGCGTAAGTGAACGAGCAGTGAATGACTGAGATGTTTTTGTATTTTGCTAACGCTGCCGGTTCATCTGCCTGTGTGAAATCCTGAGGAAATTCAGATCCATAATCATTTCATCATCCGTCATCCCTCATCCTGCGTTTCTGATCCGTCTATGAATATGATGTGCGCCGAGGAGCTGCGATACCTTCATGAAGAGACGCGTCTGTCCTGGAGACAATCAAGAGCTCCTTTCAGTCAATATTCTCGTAAAGCCGCTCTGAGACACCCGACTGATTCATTCTCAGCGCTGAATACAAAAATCACTGGCGTACCGCAAACAACCCACAACAGAACAACATGAATAAACCGATCACGACCCGCGGATCAAACCCGTCTCCAGCATTTAAACGCAGACTGACGTTACAACAGAAACAAAATAACTGGCCAGAAATCACTTCACAAACTTGACACTCGCATCAAAGACTGTTTGTATATCGTGGTCTACTGTAATAACATTCGGGATTGGCTGTAAATATCACAAATAAAATGCCAAACTTACCCTTACAATAACTTTTAAACATTAAATGAAACAATAATTAAGAAACATTCATCAGATTTGTAGAAATGTGTCATTCCATCACTGTCTCACCAATGGATCCTCTGCAGTGAATGGGTGCCGTCAGAAAAATCACAATAATCGACAAGTAATCCACACCACTCCAGTCCATCAGTTAACATCTTGAGAAGATAAAAGCTAAAACAAATCCATTATTAAGACATTTTTAACTAAAATACAAGTAAAAAAGTCCATCTCCTGTTGTCTTTCACATCAAAACTGGACTGTTTTGTCTTGTAAACGGTGCTTGATCTGTGCAGATTTCTCTCCTGGTTCAGACCAGACCACTTTTTCACTGGAGGAAGTGTTATTATGGATTATGGATTCAATGTATTTTAGTTAAAAACATCTTAATGATGGATTTGTTTATCTTTTGTCTTCTCAAGAACTGATGGACTGGAGTGGTGTGGATTACTTGTGGATTATTGTGATGTTTTTATCGGCTGTTTGGACTCTCATTCTGACGGCACCCATTCACTACAGAGGATCTATTGGTGAGCAAGTGATGGATTGACAAATCAAATCAAAGTATTTTGGCTTAACTTTGTCTGTTACTTGATAGAATTTTGACAAAATCCTCAAAACAATGACCTAAAGGAATAGTTTACCCAAAATTAGGACGATTAAGATTAAGATGAGTTTGTTTCTTCATCAGATTTGTAGACATGTGTCATTCCATCACTGCCTCACCAATGGATTCTTTGTAGTGAATGGGTGCCGTCAGAATGAGAGTCCAAACAACTGATAAAAAGTAATCCACACCACTCCAGTCCATCAGTTAACATCTTGAGAAGACAAAAGCTGAAACAAATCCATCATTAAGACATTTTAAACTAAAATACATTGAGTCCATAATAACACTTCCTCCAGTGAAAAAGTGGTCTGGTCTGAGTCAGGAGAGAAATCAGCACAGATCAAGCACCGTTTACAAGCCTAACAACTTTAAACAAATATGTGGCTGGATTTGGATGTGAGAGACAACAGGAGAGTTCAGTTTCAGCTGTAAAGCAGCTCTACAGAAGACAACAGAGTCATTATTCAGATCAATCCAGTTCAATGGTGATTCAGTTTAATTCATTGTTGATTCAGTTCAATTCAGTGTGATTCACTACAGTTCAGTGACACCATTAATGTTGTCTTGTTGAAAGTTCTTGATGTTTCATTACAGATTCTTCAGTATTTTGGTTCATGCATTCTTCAGAGAAACTTCATGAGCCAAATGTGATTTGAAGAATCATTTATGTTTTCAGCACATCACTATGAGCTCTGATGATGATTGACTTGTGAACAGCACAATTAATTCACCTGAACACTCATCATCACATCTCACGGCCGCCAGGAGCCTCTCATCCTCAAACCCTGAGGAGAACGAGGAGGAAGCTTCATTCTGCTGGGGAGAAACACGCTCGTCTTCTTACAATGGAAATATGGAGAGGCGTTTGCCATTGGCTGCTGCGTTCTGCGGCCTAAAGCTGCTCTGAATGATGGCCGTGTCTGTTTTTGACAGGTTGGAGATAAGAAAGTGCCCTCAGGTATTAGATGTCATTCCTCCTCGGCGGTTGGAGCCGTTCGGTAGACGCGCTGCCTGTGAATAGAGGATCTCAGCACAACAAAGCTTTCTGTTCTCATTAAGTCTGAGGAAAGAGCACAATAACGGAGACACGCGTGTAATCCCGGCTCAATCGCACACCGCCGACGAATTTCAATCGTCCTTAATAACTCAAGTTCACTATGAAGGGCGCACGCGCGTATTTCAACACAGCACGCGGCATCAGCACTGCTGCTGACTAATTGACGCTTCCCTTGTCCACTACTGTATCTGGGATCCGTTGGTCAAGATTGTCTTCTCCACCATTCACTCATTTGGTCAAAAGAATCAGCAGGATTCAGATATTTTATGTTGGCAACCAAAACAGAACTAGAATTATTTATCATAAATGTGAACAAATACATAAAAATTGGTTTGGTTTCTAAATGTTTGTTGACTTGACTTGGATTTTCTCTCTGCGACAAGTAATTCTCCAATTTTATTTTCTCTGCAGGTGGACTCGTAATTACAAACTCATAATTTGTTGATGTTTTTTGAGAATAGGGGTGTCATGCGACCATGCTGACATCTGATTTAACTAGATGAATTGGTGCTGAAATACTGTTTGAAGGACTCACAACCAATGTCATTTTAGTATCATTTATATACTAAAGGAATTTTTTTAAGCGTTCGTACAGATACTGTAAAATGAAATTCCAAGACTTTCAAGGACTTTTCAATCACTACTTTTTTGATTTTCAAGGACTTGAATCACCTGTCAGTGTCTTTCAAATGTTAAAATTAATAAAACAATTAATAAACATTTAATAAAACAAAGAAAAAAAAGCGAAGCACGTGCAAAGTATGCAATATCAACTTAACAAAAAGAGAAAGAGAAATAAAGCACATAACATTTAGAAAAGGACTGTTATTCTGGCAGCTGTGATACCAATTTAAAATATATATTATATATAATTGTATACATTAAGGAAAAGCATAGCACTTTAAGCTTCTTGAGGGATTTGTATTTGTGTATATTCTCTTTTCTGTTGTTTAAGAAAAAAATCTGAAAAAAAAAAAAACGCGAAACCGCTCCAAAATCCTGATCTGAAACGAATGATTCGCGATCCAAAGTCCCGATCTGAATAATGATTCGCGAACCATCAGTTCAGATCAGGACTCGGATCGCGAATCATTCAGTTCGCAAAATGATTCAAGATCCCGCTCTGATGTTCCAATCTAAGCAAAAGATTCACAATCCGAAGTGCCGATCTGAATAATGAGTCGCGAACCATAATCCAGGGCTATAATAACAGATCAGGAATCGGATCGCGAATCATTCGAGTCGCAAAATGATTCAAGAACCCGCTCTAATGTTCCGATAGCAAAAGATTCGCGAACCAAAGTCCCGATCTGAATAATGATTCGCGAACCATCATTTCAGCTCAGAACTCGGATCGCGAATCATTGAGTTCACGGAATAATTCACGAACCCGCTCCAAAGTTGCGATCACAATCAAATGTTTCGCCATACGTGAATTTAAGCGCCGATCTGAATCAAATGATCCGATTGGATTTTGCGACGCAATACTGATTCGGAGTTTCGAAAAGCTCCGTTTCATCCATCGCTATACGTGCTTTTTAAAATCATTAGATACGAATTCGAAATTTGAAAATGAATGGCTCTTTTAATTTGATCTGGTTTTTGCTAGTGAATCGAGTCACGAGTCTCGAGTTTGAATCAATTGGAGCGGTTCCAGCGTAAACGACTCACTCAACTGATTCGGTTCATCTGTTCCTCTTTTTGCGTCTTCAGTCATGTTTACACGACACTGTCAGTACTGACTCGGTTCACTGGTTTTATGACATTAACTGAAATATGCAAAAAATGTTGCGTGCAATGAAATGTGCTTGTTTTAGATACATTGTATTTCAATAATTCAAGCAGTTTTCAAGTACCATAATTCAAATACCTCTTCAAATACTTCAATAACTTTAGGCACCAGGTATGAACGCTGTTATTATTATTTTAAATTATATTTAATTTTTATATTGTCATTTTACTTTTAATTTTGTTCAATTTTTTAATAGATTTATTTATATATCTATACAGTTTTTTTTTTTTAATTTAGATTTACAATAACATCATAATTGAAAATATTGCCTACCTGAAATAAAATAGGTTTGAGTTTGTTGATAGTTAATTTTATTTCAAGCAATAATTTTTTTAATGCTTTTAATTTTAGTTTTAGTGAACAATAACTCATGACCTTTGACATCTGCACCTAAAGTTCTGAGAAACATTTTCTCATCATTCCTTGAGTGTTCTCGCTATATTTGTCTTGTTTTTCCTCAGAACAGATCTGTGGGATCCATCAGCCTCAGAAGGCTTTGGTCTGGAGAACCTGTGATGTCTTTGAATGCTGTCTGTGTCGGGAACACGCTCAAAGTCACTGGAGTTACAGAAGGGTCTTTCCGAGAAAAAGCCTGAGTGTGTTTCCCTGAAGAGCAGGAAACGTCCTCTTCGTGTTCTGGTCCAGATACTGAAGGCTGTGCTGCTGAAATCCATTTAGCTTCTGCTTTGAGACGCTGTGGTGAGTCAGCGCTTTCTTTCCCTCAGGATGAATCATTCATCATGGCCTTCTCACACGGAACCGCTCGATCAGATTCTAATGGCAAACCCTCTGCTGACAGTGTGTGTGTGTGTGTGTGTGTGTGAGGGACAGGAGCTGGAGGAACAGGAAGTGTGTGTGAAGCATGAAAGGTGGATGGAAGATAAGAACGCTGAAGGAAGAGGAGGAAGTGCAGACGTCCTTGAGCTGAAGGTCCTCTGGAGCCGTTCCTCAGGATACGAGCGTTCAGGAAGAGCATGAGTCTGTTTATAGAGTCCTCATGGTGAGGAGATCGACCTTCATCCCGCCTGATCTGAGTACAGCGGTTAAAACAGATCTGCTGAAACATCCAACACCACAAACACCCAGAACATACTAGCAACCACATAGCAACAGCCTAAATCACACACAACACCCTGACAAATGCATAGCAACAGCCTAAAACTCTCTCAACATCCTAGAAACTGCATAGCAACAGCCTAAAATACTCAGAACACCCTAGTAACTGCTTAGCAACATTCTAAATCACTCACAATACCCTAGCAACATCATAGCAACAGCCTAAAACCATCTCAACACCCTAACAACTGCATAGCAACAGCCTAAAATACTCAGAAAACCCTAGTAACTGCATAGTAACAGACTAAAATACTCAGAACACCATAACAACTGCATAGTAACAGCCTAAAATACTCAAACAAACGTAGTAACTGCATAGCAACAGCCCAAAAACTCAGAACATCCTAGTAACTGCATAGTAACAGCCTAAAATACTCAGAACACCCTAGTAACCAGCAACAGACTAAAATAATCAACAGTACTGGCGCCTAAAATAATCGCACACCCTGTAACTGCGTAGCAACAGCCTAAAATAATCACAACACAAAAACAACATCCAGCATAGCCTAAAACCATCCTCAACACCCTAACAACTGCATAGCAACAGCCCAAAATACTAGAACACCCTAGTAACTGCATAGCAACAGCCTAAAACCATCTCAACACCTAACAGCTGCATGGCAACGGCCCAAAATACTCAGAACACCCTAGTAAACTGCATAGCAACAACAGCCTAAAATAATCATACAGCCCTAGTAACTGCATAGCACAGCCCAAAATACTCAGAACATCCTAGTAACCGCATAGCAACAGACTAAAATACTCAGAACACTAGTAACTGCATAGCAGGCAAAAGCCAAAATAATCACAACACCCTAGCAACATCATAGCAAAATGCCCCAAACCATCTCAACACTTAACAGCAACAGCCCAAAATACTGAACACCCTAGTAACTGCATAGCAACAGCCTAAAACCATCTCAACACCCTAATAACTGCATAGCAACAGCCCAAAATACTCAGAACACCAAAACTGCATAGCAAAGACTAAAATACTAGAACACCTAGCTGGTGAATAGCAACAGCCTAAAATAATCACAGCACCCTAGTAACTGCATAGCAACAGAAAATACTCAGAACATCCTAGTAACTGGCAACAGACTAAAATATACTCAGAACACCCTAGTAACTGCATAGCAACAGCCTAAAAATAATCACAACACCTAGTAACTGCATAGTAACAGCCTAAAATAACACAACCCTACAACCATAGCAACATCATGTAGCAACAGCCTAGGTAACTGCTCAAACCATCTCAACAGCCCCTAACAACTGCATAGCAACGGCCCAAAATACTAACCAGAACACCTCAGCCTAGTAACTGCATAGCAACAGCCCAAAATACTCAGAACATCCTAGTAACCGCATAGCAACAGACTAAAATACTCAGAACACCCTAGTAACTGCATAGCAACAGCCTAAAATAATCACAGCACCCTAGTAACTGCATAGCAACAGCCCAAAATACTCAGAACATCCTAGTAACCGCATAGCAACAGACTAAAATACTCAGAACACCCTAGTAACTGCATAGCAACAGCCTAAAATAATCACAACACCCTAGCAACAGCCTACAATACCCAGAACACCGTAGCAACTGCATGGCAAAAGCCCTTATATCACCTAACAACACCACAGCAACCATTCAGAGTCCTCAGGTTAGTAGCATAACTGATATTTTCTTCATGAATGTAAATATCCAGTGAGCGTATCAGAAGCTATCAGAAGTTCCTCAGTCAGACAGGAAGGAACATTATCAGTAGTTACAGAGCTGAAGAGACAGAAGGACAGACTGTCAGGCTCTGATCAGCTGAATGCTCCACACACTTCAGGATGACAGGTGAAGAATAGCAGGAAGGAAGTAGAGTCTTGTTTGAAGGGCATGTGATTTCAGCTCACATGGTTCCTGTCTTAACAGGGAGCACTGTATGTACTTGATGAGATCTTGAAAATGCTCTGTTGCAGCTATTTACAATAACGCAGTCTAAACTGCAAGTCTAAATTGATCTGCTCTACTGTACAAATAGTTTGTCAAATCACCAAAACGTGGTTTCTTCAGCTCAAATGTCTACATCTGTGTTTTAAATCTACACTGTGATTCTTTCATTGTCCGAGCGCATTCGTATGCCGGTAAACGCGGCACGTTGAGCGATTGCTCTGCTCTCTGATTGGTTCAGCAAGTCCTCCATGCAAATTCTGCTGTTTTTACATCTGTGATGCAGATTGAATCAGCACTGATGGATGAGGAAGGCTTCGTGTTCAGATCTGAAGTCACCAACTCGAGCCGTTTGCGTCCGTGTGTCCGATCTCTCCCGTGGGTTATGATTATGATGCTGCGCTCGGACACATTCAAGGCAACCGTCATTTAAGACGATATTATGAAAAGCGAGGGAAGCAGTCAGCCATGTTTATTTTGCTCACAGGCGCCGGCGCTCACGTTAGAGCCGGATGTTAGCGCACTTCATTACGTACTGAAGGTCAAGGCCGGCCG
The DNA here is from genome assembly GCA_012976165.1 of Labeo catla. Taxonomy (NCBI): domain Eukaryota; kingdom Metazoa; phylum Chordata; class Actinopteri; order Cypriniformes; family Cyprinidae; genus Labeo; species Labeo catla. The sequence goes on along the minus strand of VONZ01000874.1, from coordinate 14,229 downwards.
CTCAGAGACGGACGATTAATAGCGATAAAACTTCAGCGATGTTTCTCACCTTCATCTAAAAACAAAGAGCTGCGTGAGAAGAACAGAGCGAGAGTTTCCATGTGAGCTGGTGTTGTGAAAACATGTTCTCGTCTGACTGTGACGCAACCGCGTGTGATGATGACTGTAACTTCCAGAGAACTGCTGATACCATCGACACCAGTGTGTGTTTACCAGCCCCACTCATCCAGCACAAGCTCAGTCCTCTTCCTTATTATGATTATTCCTTGTTTTTCAGAAGTGAAACCTGAGATGCTTAGCAGACTGTCCAAGCTGCTCTTTTCCATATAAAGAAATGTTTTGTTTGCATTTATGGATTGGGGTTAAAAAGTCTTAATGATGGATTTGTTTCAGCTTTTGTCTTGTCAAGATGTTACCTGATGGACTGGAGTGGTGTGGATTACTGGTGGATGACGGCACCCATTCACTAGACATGGAATCTGGAAATCTGATGAAGAAGCAAACTCACCTTAATCTTGAATGACCTGAGGATGAGCACATACTTATTTTAGTGTGAACTATTCCTTTAATTAGCATTTAGTCATATTTTAAATGCGTTTACAGCACATACTGTGGTGCAGTGATGGTTTCATCTGTACTGCATCAGTTGATTTTGTGCCCGTGAATCATGTTGGTTCTCTTCAGCTGAATGTGTGTGTGTGTGTGTGTGTGAACACCTGTCCTCTGTGTCTTACCTGTCCAGCTCTCTGTCAGGTAAACAACAGGTGGAGAGCGTTCACCTTGACTCCTGCAGCCAGACTGTTTGTCACCCATCTGCTGCCTTTCAGATCATCACTACTGTCTGTCTGTCTGTCTGTGTGTGTCTGTGTGTGTCTGTGTGTGTGTGTGTGTGTCTGTTTATCTGTCTGTCTGTCTGTGGTCCAGCTGCACACTCTCAGCGGTGTGATGGAGGTGTTTTTATGCTGGTTTCGGTGTGGTTCTCCTCCTGTGATGGACCGTCTGGAGCAGATGGTGGTTTCCTCTGGTCTCACAAAAACAACCTGCCAACAGATACATTTCATTGAGCAAAACATAATCCAAAAATAACTCTTACTACACTTCCTAAAGGTGGCTGAACTGAGAAATGAATAGAATATACTCAACTGGTCATAAAACTGAATTTGCATTACATTTATTTTAAAAAAAAAATCCTATATGAGAAAATGTATTTTAGTAGAGTCAAAAAAAAATCAGGATTTGTCACAGGTTACAGGTTTTTTTTACACAATACACATTACATGTAGTTGTGTTTTAGGGTAAATTAAATTTTTGTTAGCTTAACAAATAATACTGTGAAATTTTTTTGTGAAGTAAAAAAAGGAAAAAAGTAATAATAAAGTAATTTTAAGTAACAAGTATTTTTCTGTCAGGACATTATCAATTTTTATGTCTTTCTTACAGTGTATTTATATTGTATTATTTGTTAATATTTTATTTGTTTGTTTTATATATATTCAGTTTAATTTTAGTAATTTTGCCATTTTGTGTTTTTTAATTAATTTTTTTAATTTTTACAAATTTTATTTTCTATTAGGTTTTTTTTAAAAATATTTTTAGTCATTTTAGAAACTCAATTTAACACTAATTTCAGTTTTATTTATTTGCCATGGGAACACATTTATTAGTTTATTTTTAACTTTTTTTTGTTTTAACTTTTTTTTTATCTAATATTTTATAACATTTTATTTCACTTACCAAAATATTTCATTCATTTTGGTTAAAGAGCAGGTCACATGATTTTTCCAAAAAAAAAAACAAAAAAAAAAAAAAACATTTTTTTTTTAAATGCTTTTAGCATTTCAATGAGTTTATTCTAGAAACAAAAACAAAATAAAACAAAACAAAAAAAACGTTAACTTTAGATCAGATTAATAATAGCCCAATTTTATACAAATTTGACCCACTTTTCGGTATTGAATTAAATGTATATTATGAAACATATTGGTGAAAATGTTCATTGCAAAGCATTCTGGGATTAACTGAATGGCACTTGTGATTCTGTCGTATGTATTTTCTCTGAATTCAGGCTGATGTTTAGTCATTGAGTGTTTGATGATTCATCTGTTCTGATAGTGAAGCTGCTAAATTCGAGCAACGCTGCGTCTGATGAGAAACGGCAAACTCAAAGACACTTTCTGAGAAAACAAGCGCCGTGATCCAGTCATTCGTCTCGATAGCTGCTACGAGAATCAGACGCGCGGTAAACGATCACAGCCTGACCGCGGTGAGTCAAGGTGACTGTTCTCCATTAACCAGTAGACTGACCCAAAATAATTAGCTTCCCTCAACGTGACTGCAGTTTAAAACAGCAGCGGTGGGTTTCAACCAGGTCCTGTGAAGATCAACAGCCAAACCCCGAATGATGAAACCATCTCAGTTATTAGTAAGAGTTTTATGAACTTAAGCCGTTTGACGCAGGACTCTGGATCTCTCCGTCTCGCTCAAGAGACTAAACTGAGCACATCACACTTCATTAAGGTTTTATGTTTTTGATAGAAGTTTCTTATGTTCATGAAAGCTGCATTTATTTGATAAAAAACATTAATGTTGTAAAATATTTTTATGATTTAAAATAACTGTCTTCTATTTCAATATTTTAAAATGCTGATTTGGTGCGCAATTCTTAATAATGGTCTGTATTATTATCAATACTAAAAACAGCAATATTTTTGTGGAAATCATGACACATTTTATTTTTCAGGATTCACAGATGAATAGAAAGTTCAAAATAACAGCATTTATTTTAAATAGAAATTTTTTAAAACATTATAAATGTTTTTATTGGCACTTTTTTTTATCATTTTAATGCATCCTCAATTAATCAAATTATTAAAAAAAAATTCAGTTTAATTTTAATAATTTAGTGTTTTGTAATTTTATTTTTTATTAGGGTTTTTCTTTTTTAGTTTTTATTTAGCTTACATCTTTGTAAGTTTTATTTTAATTTTAGAGACCTGTTTAAAAAAAATGTAAAATTTAAAACAAGAATAACGGTGCAATATTTTTGTGGAAATCATGACACATTTTATTTTTCAGGTTTCACAGATGAATATAAAGTTCAAAACAACAGCATTTATTTGAAATAGAAATGCTTTGAAACATTATAAATGTTTTTACTGGCATTTTTAATCAATTTAATTTTGCATCCTTGATGAATAAAAGTGTTTATTTTTATTTTTAATCATTCCTATACCAGACTTTTTAATGGTAGTGTACTGTATCACTAGTGTTATGTATTCTATATATACATATACATTATATATATATATATATATTTTTTTTTTAAGTAACACATATTTTCAGTTTAATTTTAATAATTTACTGTTTTTTTTAGGTTGTGATCTTATTTTTTGTTTTTATTTAGCTTACATCTTTTTAAGTCTTATTTTTAGTAATTTTAGAAACTTTACATTTTTAGAAATTTTTTAAAAAATTAAAGAAATTAACAGATCAATAGAAAGTTCAAAATAACAGCATTTATTTCCATTAAAAATCTTTTGTAACATTATAAATGTCTTTACTGGCACTTTTGATAAATGTAATGCATCCTTGATGAATTTTTTTATTTTTATTTTTAATCATTCCTATCCCAAACTTTTTAATGGTAATGCATCATAGTTTGAACAAAAATATTGTGCAGCACAACTGTTTTCAACATATAATCATAAATGTTTGTTGAGCAGCAAATCAGCATATTAGAATGATTTCTGAAGGATCATGTGACACTTAAGACTGGAGTAATGATGCTGAAAATTCAGCTGCGCATCACAGAAATAAATTACAGTTTAACAGATATTCACATAGAAAACAGCTGTTTTAAATTAGAATAATATTTCAAAATTTTTACTGCATTTTTGATCCAATAAAGTGAGCAGAGTTTGACACTTTTTCTCAGGAGAAACAGATGCAGATAACTTATTGAAATCTTACTGGTGTCTAAGATTTTGAGGAGATCTTGTCTGTGTGTGTGTGTGTGTGTGTGTGTGTGTGTGTTTCTCCTGCTCAGATTCTTAACACATTCAAATTTACAGTGTGCTGTTTTAAAGAGGGGCAGCTGACAGCTGGGGTGTGTGTGTGAGTCTGTGTGTGTGTGTGTGAGAGCGGGGGGTATTTTTTGCTGATTTGGTCGTACAGAATCGCTGGACATCTGTCTCTTCCCAACCGGCGATGGCAGATCAGCGTGCCGCCTGAATTCAAATCATCCACGGCACAAACGCAGAAACCTGTAAAACACCCAGCAGTCATGTGTTCAGCACGTCTGCATTTAAAACAGCGTCATAAACGAACATACTGTAAAACCCCACCGCAGCGGCCGTGCTGATGCGTCCCAGTTGTCGGCGCGGCTCGAGGCCGTGACCCGCGTCTGGCCGTCCGGTCGCGCCGTCGTAGACGGAGAGCGCTCGGCTCGTGCTGGAGTGTTTCTGCGGGATAGAGAATCAGCGCTGGTAATCTTGCAGGGATTAATAGCTTCTTCTTTATCTGTGGCGGCTGCAGCGCTCAGATGTCTCGCCTGGGCGGCACACGCCTGACAGAATACTAATGACGACCGGTGGGACGCGTCCTCAGAGACCCTCCTGAACTGATCCAGGATCAGCCTCAAACACCAGCAACACCGATCGCAGATCTTCTCCAGCTGCGCGCGCGCGGGGACGCTTCACTGACCCGAGTTCAGCCGCGTGACGGGGTTAAGTTCGGAGAAACCTTCTGATTTGTTTGATCATTTTTCTTTAATTGACACTTTGCTAAGATTAGACAACGTCCCATTGGGATGTGGATATTATACTGTGCGGTTATTCTTATAATATGAGCTGAAAAAAAAGTCTCTTCTGCTCACCAAGGCTGCATTTATTTAATCAAAAATACTGTAAAAATCTGAAATATTATTGTCATTTAAAACAGCTGTTTTCTATGTGAATATCTGTGAAACTGTAATTTATTTCTGTAATGCGCAGCTGAATTTTCAGCATCATTACTCCAGTCTTCAGTGTCACACGATCCTTCAGAAATCATTCTAATATGCTGATTTTTAGCACTGTTGAAAACACTTGTGCTGCACAATATTTTTTGAAAACGGATACATTTTATATTTCATGATTCACAGATGAATAGTAATTTCAAAAGAACAGCATTTATTTAGTAAGAGGGTCAAAGACAAAAAAGGGTTTAAGCATTTTGGTTGTTTTTTCAAATAAATAAGTAAAAGTTTTTTTGTTTAATTTTAACTGCATTTTTGTTTTTCCGCACAAAAAATAAATATCATACATTTTTCCTTCATTTACAGAAGATGCCCACTAAAATGTGATTCAATCGTGTCAGGCATATTTACAACAAAAATCAATTTATGACATATTAAAAGACAAATTACTTTCACCCCAAATACTAATTAGTTGTAATTCTACATTTTTTAAATTTGCCACTGTCCTAGGTGTTGCCCATTTGTCAGTAAGAATTTTTTTTACTAATTTAAAACACAATAAATATATATATATATTTTTTGATGTTGACATCTTAAGGTCTTTGACCCAACATTATAAATGTCTTTACTGTCACTTTTGACCAATTTAATGCATCCTTGATGAATAAAAGTATTATTTTTTATCATTCTGATCCCAAAGTTTTTAATGATATAATATGAAGGTTTCCACAAAAATATTGTAATCAGAAATGTTTGTTGAGCAGCAAATCTGTATACAATAGAAAGTTCAGAAATGTCTTTACTGTCACTTTTGATAAATTTAATGCATCCTTAATTAATAAAAGTGTTACTTTCTTACAAAAAATACCCATACCTATAGAAAACATGGATATTACACTGTATGGTTATTCTTCTAATATGAGCTGATGAAATTTGGTAATGTTTTTGAAGTCGATTCTGTTCACCAAGGCTGTGTTTATTTAATCAACAATGCAGTAAAAATTGTGAAATATTTTTAGAATTTAAAATATCCATTTTATATGTGAGTATCTGTTAAAGTGTAATTTATTTGTAATCAAAGCTGAATTTTCAGCATCACATGATCCTTCAGAAATCATTCTAATATGCTGATTTGCTGCTCAACAAACATTTCTGATTATTATCAATGTTGAAAACAGTTGTGCTGCACAATATTTTTTGAAAACTGTACATTTTATATTTGATTATATAAAATGTATCACAGACAAATCAAAAGTTCAAAAGAACAGCATTTATTTTTGTAACATTATAAATGTCTTTGCTGTCACTTTTGGTCAATTTAATGCATCTTTGATGAATAAAAGTATTTTTTTTATAATTCTGATCCCAAAGTTTTAAATAATATAGTATGACGGTTTCCACAAAAATATTGTGCAGCACAACCGTGTTTAACATTGATGAGAATCAGAAATGTCTGTTGAGCAACAAATCAACAAGTAAGTGTTTGTGCTGCCTTAAAAAGTTTAGTCAACATGAAATGTTAAGTTGTACTACAGAAAAACTTGGATATTTGAGTTGAGTAAACTTCAAATTTTAAGGCAGCGCAAACACTTTTTTAATTTGAAACAACTTTTTTTTTTTTACAGTGTAGAACAGAAAGTGTCAGAACAGAAATGACTTTACTGTCACTTTTGATCAGTTTAAAGCATTCTTGATTAATAAAAGTGTTCATTTCTTACAAAAAATACCCAAAACCTTTAAATGACAGTGTGTGTATTGGTTTCTCGATGGGGACTGAGAATCAAATATGATGGTTTCATGAACACCAGAAATGTTCACAAAACCAGTAACTGGTTCAAGGTAAAGTTCTAGTTTATGAACTATATTTGCTGCTGTTTTATCTCACTACACCGAGTTCAGGACTTCAGGATCTAGAAGCATTATATGTTTATTATGACGTCCACTAAAGAACGAGAGCAACTAACAGCAACGTGAAAATTTGTAGATTGTGATCGAATGACCCTGAATTGTTCTGATGCGACAGCAGCTTATGTGAGCTCACCGGCTGATATCTGGAGAGACGGACGGACGGACGCAGAACGACTGCAATGAAAGAGGAACACGTGAGGATCTGCGTCTGTCCTCCAGAGGAAGAGCCGGCGCGGCGCTGCAGTCGATTGGGGTCACTGATGTTATATCGGCTCTGCTGATTCTGTCCCTGTTTCCCTCTTCAATCTCCCTCTTCCTCTGACGGTGATGTAACTCACACTCATCCGGCTCTCGTCTGCCGCCGATATCTGTCTGTCATCAGCACTAATGCAGTTTGAGAATAAACTCACAACCTGACAGATATTAAAGCAAAAAAGTGAACGCTTACTCACCCTCATGTCACTCCAAGCCTCCAAACTCATTTTTCTGAGGAAAATCCTGGAAACTAAAAGGAATAAGGCACAACATTCATCATAAAGCATCTTAACAGAGTCCATATGATTCATTAAAGTCTCCTGAAGTCACATGATGCTTTGTGTGAGAATTGAAATTGAAGTCATTTTCCAGAACTTCGGTGTTCAAACCAAATGTTAAAAATACAGGTTCTCTGTTGGTTCCTTTAACATCATGCATTTGAGTAATAAACTGGAGGGAACTTAATACATCACAATATGATGTTTAGATATTTTTATTCGAAAGACACAAATACCAAGAACCATTTTTTTTTTTGCAGTGCATGTAAAATATCTTGCCATGACATTATAAGTGTAAGACTTTTTGCTCTAATTTAAGGCCTTAATATGTGGAAAGGCGTATTAAGTGTTTTTAAGATCTGCAGAAACCCTGAAAGGTTCTTTGTAGTGAAAAAATGTTCTTTAAAAAGAAATAAAAGTCTCTTCTGCTCACCAAAGCTGCATTTATTTGATCAAAAGTACATTAAAAAAATTGTGAAATATTATTACAATGTAAAATATCCATTTTCTATTTGATTATCTGTTAAGATATAATTTATTTTTGTGATCAAAGCTGAATTATCAGCATCATTATTCCAGTCTTCAGTGTCACATGATCCTTCTGAAATCATTCTAATATGCACGATGCCAAATTTAATCCTAAAATTAAAAGTTCTTTAATGAAATTGATGGTTCCATAAAGAACCTTTAACATTCAAGCAACTTTTTCAATGCACAAAAGGTTCTTTAAAAATAATTAAAAGTCACTTCTGCTCACCAAGGCTGTATTTATGTGATCAAAAATACATTAAAAAGTATTAAATATTATTTAAATTTAAAATAACTGTTTGCTATGGGAGTATGTGTTAAAATGTAATTTATTTTTGTAATCTAAGCAGAATTTTTAGCATCATCACTCCAGTCTTCAGTGTCACATGATCTTTCAGAAATCATTCTAATATGCACATGACGCTTTATGTGTGATACAGATTGAAAATCAAGTTATTTTACTTAAGTTTAGTGTTCAAATTAAATATGGTGCCCAATATCTTTAAAATAAAAGCACTTTAATGAAATTAACGGTTCATTTATGGAACTTTTCCAGTGCAGAAATATAATGGTTTTTCTGTTCTTAAGGCTCTTCAGGAAACCAAAAATGGTTCTTCTCTGGCTCTTGGAAGCTTTATTTATAAGAGCATACGTCAAAACCTAATTTGATGCATCTGAGAGCTTTATAACTGATTTAAAAGATGATTTTCAGTCTGTTCCTCACATTTGACTTCAGGAATAACAGACTTATAAGATATTTTATGGTGCTTGATGGATCTAATTAAGATCTTCCACTGTGTGGAACTGAAAGAACATTCTTCAAAACACTTCCTTTACGTTCCACAGAAGAAAGGAAGTCATAAAGGTCTGAAGGACACGAGGGCAAGTAAATGATGGCAGGACTGTAATGTTTGGGTAAACAGATTCAACCCCAACCAGTGATTTGTGGATTCGGTCGCTGCTGTACAGATGGAGCTGCTCTGATTTGTTCTGCTTCTCATGGCTTCTGTGTCGTCTTTGTCTCCAGCGCAGGGGAACACAAAGAAGGAGGGTCCGGGTGGCCGTTTGGAACAGCTGAGGGCGTGTGTGTGTGTGTGTGTGTGTGAGCTCCCTTTGTGTGCGCCTGCCTTTGTTTGGGACGTACCACTCGGTGTCACCAATCGGCTGCCGTTCCGCTGAGAGCGAGGCGGTCCCTCCCGCCGGACCCTCACACGCAGCGGGACCCCTAGTGGACGTCACATGATGCTGCAGCTCCGCTTCATTCAGAACACACACACGCTTCACTGAAACACACAGTCAATGCGATGACATCACAGAGAGCACGAGTGTATGTGCGCAACAGTGATGACATCACCGACATAACAGGACGGACTGCTAGTTCACTGCACTATATACTGCATACTCATTTTTTAAGGTGAGACACTACAGGCAAAAACATGTTTTTTCTTCATGCACTGCTCAGATTTTGGGCTTTTGGGATTTACATGTGTAGTGCATTTAAACAACATTCTAGAAAATGTTTTTTTGCAATTCTTAATGTAATCAATCAAATATGGAAGCCTATTTAATTTTTAAATAAAAAAAACACCAATTTTTAAATTTTGCAATTCTAAGGAAAAAAGTCAAAATTGAGACACATAAACCCAGAATTCCAAAATATTAAGTCAGAACTGAGATACAAACTGAATTGCAAGATATAAACCCAGAAATCCATTTTTTTTTAAAAACCAGCAATTCCTAAGGTTACAATACAGTAGTATATATCATATACAATTAAACATTTTAAATTAATATATTACAGTTCTGACTCTTTTTCTCAGTAATCGCAACTTCGCAAGTTTCTATCTTGCATTTATGCCTTTTCATATATTTAGAATTGCAAGTAAAAAATTAATTAATTTATTTATTTATTAGCTTGTATCACAGAGAGCACGAGTGTGTGTGCGCAGCATGTGATGACATCACTGACACAACAGGACGGACTGCTAGTTCACTGCACTATATACTGCATACTCATTTTTTAAGGTGAGACACTACAGGCAAAAGCATGTTTTTTCATGCACTGCTTTTGAGATTTTGGGCTATTTGGATTTTAACGTGTTTTTTCAGACTACTGAAAGAGAAAAAAAATCCAAAATATACATTTATGTGATTGAAACATATGCAAATGAGTGCAAATTGTATTAGATAATAGCCCATTTGCACATTTAAGAAAACTTGTTATACTTTTTTTCCCCCAATTCTTAATGTAATCAACTATGGAAGCTTGCTTAAAAATGTACAATGTGCAATTTTTAAACTTACAGTTCTGATTTAAAAAAAAAAAAAAAAAAGTAAAAATTGCAAGATATAAACGCAGAAATCCAAACTTTTTTTACTTGCAGTTTACAAGTTTACAAATCACAGAATAAAAAAAGGAATTTTCTTCGCAATTGAGAGTTCATATCACAATTCTGACAAAATAGTGAGTTTATATCTTGCAGTTATTTTTTTATATACTCAGAAATGAAAGTTTCACAAATTGCAAAATTACAAGTTTTATTTATTTATTTATTTCACATGGCAATAAGTTTCCATAATGATTATTTTTTTAATATTACCTATTTTCCTGTCATATCTTGCCTTATACAGAATGTAAAACTGTGTGTTGTATGCCACGATAAGTTATTAAAGAGTTATAATCTCAAATAGGATTATTTTGCCTTTTTAATCCAATTTTTATTTTAAGACGCAGACTCAAAATTGTAAGATATAAACTGAGAATTCCAGTTTTTTTTCTTTTTACTTGCAATTTTAGGTTTACAATTCACAGAATAAAAAATACAAAAATCATTTATATTTTCATCACAATTGCAAAATTATATCTCATCATTTTGACTCACTGTCTCAAGAATTGCACATTTATATTATGCCTTTTTATACACTCAAAATTACAAGAGAAAACACCTATTTATTTATTTATTTGTATCACATAGCACAAAAAAGTTTAAATAATAAAATTGTGAGATTTTTTTTAAATTGCCTATTTGCCTGTGGTGTCTAGCCTTACAAACCAAGCAAAACTGTGTGCTCTATGCCATAAATCAATAAGCAGTTATAATCTTAGAAATAAATAGGATTATTTAGCCTTTTTAATCTAAATTTGTGCAAAAAAAAAAAAAATAAAATGTCAATAAGATGTTGAATATCAATGCACAGCACACACAGGCAGCAGAGACAGTGTATGAGCAGCGTGTTGTTATTATTATCGTTCATGATGACATCACAAAGGAAATTTCCCGCGCTCTCCGTCAGAATGCTGTTGGCACGGCAACAGCAGCGCGCGCACATTCTTGGCAGAGTTAATTCCCGCCGCGGGCCGTTTGGAAATCATTGATGATATTAGGCGGGAATAATTGAGATGTTGATTGCTCCTTCACACCAGTAAATGAGATTATGTTCTGTTGATCGCTCATTAACAAACCTAAAGCATGATTATGAAAATCATTTCCTGCCGCCTGGAATGCATATTCCATAGAGTCATATTCCATTACATAAATCATACAGCTACAATAAAACACCAATCCAATTTCAGCAGAACGCGTCATTTGATATAACGACCAATTCAACAGTTTGCCTGGTGTCTCACACCTTAAAATCTGCTTTGTTTTTGTTTCAACTTAAACTCTATACAACACCCTTCACATACTGTCGAATATTCTTGTCATTAATCAGTTTTAAACACTTTATTCACGTTCACTAGTGTTCAGAATCACCCACTAACCTTGACTGTGTGACGTCCGTTATTTCAGCTCCCGCCATTAATGTTCACCTAGAAATGTTCTACAATTAAGACAATTTACAGCTCTAATAACTCACATCCGTACTGAATAATTAACTGAAGTGATTTAAGGTGAAGTAGCCTATATTATTTCTAAAATGAGCCCCACTTGGCGTTTGCACGGCGGGAAAAAAAAAACCAACCAGCGGCGAGATTGACATGATTGACATTGGCTCAACCAATGGTATGAGTTTAGGGCGGGGCTATATTTGTTTGTCTGATATTAGGACTGAAAACACTCAGTATTTTACCATTTGTGACCCTGGACCACAAATCCAGTCATAAGAATCTTTTTTTTTTTTTTTAATTAATAACATTTGTCCAAGATACAACTATTTGAAAATCTGGAATCTGAGGGTGCAAAAAAAAAAAAATAATAATAAAAAAAAAATAAATAAATAAATTAAAATATTAAAATATTGACAAAATGGCCTTTCAAAGTTGTCCAAATTAAGTTCTTAGCTTAGTTTTAATATATTTACAGTAGGAAGCTTACAAAATATCTTCATGGAACATGATCTTTACTTGATTTGTGGCATAAAAGAAAAAAACTGTAATTTTGACCCATACAATGTATTGTTGGCTGTTACTACAAATACACCTGTGCTACTTAAGCCTGGTTTTGTGGTCCAGGGTCACTTCTGCCTTTACACCCTCCAAAATGTGTCGCCCCTTTGACTTCCAGTGCGTTACTGTAAACACCATTATTGTATGGAGGAACCAGTGGAAATTATTTTTTGACAGCCTGTCACAGGAGCTTAAAGGAACAGTTCATCCCAAAATGAGAATTTGCTGCAAAGTGTTCAACAAAGATGTAGATGAGTTTGTTTCTTCATCAGATTTGTAAAAATGCATCATTCCATCCCTGCCTCACCAACGGATCCTCTGCAGTGAATGGGTGCCGTCAGAATGAATGTCCAAACAGGTGATAAAAACATCACAATAATCCACAAATAATGTGCATCTACAGCCAAAAGTGTCTGTTTTGGCTTGTTAACGGTGCTTGATCTGTGCAGATTTCTCTCCTGATTCAGACCAGACCACTTAAGTAAGCGTTATTATGGATTACGGGCTTTTAAAACTATCTTGATAGATTTGAGATGGACTGGAGTGGTGTGGAGTATTGTGATGTTTTTATCAGCTGTTTGGACTCACATTCTGACGGCACCCATTCACATCCATTGGTGAGCAAGTGATGGAATGACACATTTCTACAAATCTGATGAAGAAACAAACTCATCCTAATCTCAGATGGCCTGAAGGTGAACAATTCCTTTAAGTTGAATTCATCCTGAATGATTTTTTGTAAATAAATGCAGTAATTGCTAAAGCTGGAGCTCGTTAAAAGTGCACCAATAAAGTCAACCACCTTCACCAGCACTGTGATTCACCCACCTTGATTTTCCTGCAAATTTCATCAGTCATCAGTCAGTTTGTAGAGAAATCTGATGTTTTTCACACAGAAAACAAACTGAAGACAGACGAGTCAGAGCGAGTGAATTGTATTCAATCATTTCAGCATTCAACACATCTTACAGTAAAACAGGTTTCAGCATTCCACTTTCAGTGACTGCATTCATAAACGCATTATAAATAATATTAAAATATATTATCCTCACCATTACAGGATAGAAAAGAATAGAATTTTCTGTGAATCAAGCAAATATGTACATATCAAGATATTCAGATAAAAAGAGCATCTGTGCATTTTTAAAACATCATCAGATGAAAACGTGTAGAAAAGTTTCACCAGCACAAACAAGAAGTGTTTCCTGCTACATTAAAACCGTCTGTGATTCGCTCTCCATCAGGATCAGTCAGTCTTTTTGCTGTTTTCTGCATCTTTGGGGTTGCTTTGGTCCGGTTTGTTGGCGTCGCTGGGTTTCTTCTCTTGTGCGGGAGCAGAGCCGTTCGGTTTGTTGTGGTTCGGGGAAGAGCAGCAGCTCTGGGTCGAGTCGGTCAAAGGCGAAAAGGTCAAAGGTCGAACAAACAGAGTCTTGTAGACCAGAGTTTCCACTGATGAAAACGGATACGACGACGAACCCAACAACATCATTCGTGTCTGAAACATAAACATAAGACTTAAACATAAGACAGCTTTAAGACTAATTAAAGAAAATTAGAGGAATGAACTAAAGGGAACATGATACGTCAATATGTCCTCTAAATATAATGTCTAGAGAGAGACAAAAAAAGTTAACTTTTTAATTAATTTTACACACAAAATAGCTTAACTAGAATATAAAAATAACTGTATGTTCTGATCTGACTGCACAATAGTATTTTGTTTTGTTTTTTTGTCGTTTTCTAGTCCAAATGTCTAAAACTTCTTAAATCAAGATGCAAAAATGACATAAGCAACCTTGGAGAAACCTTGAGTTTTTCAAAAAGAGCCAAACATGAACATACAACCTGAAAGAACACTTACTCGCTTATACAAATCCTCAGCCATACTAATAAGTAAAACCGAAAGCTAAAGGAGAGAA